>JBBPDC010081593.1:0-10290 GCA_037974485.1 Hemigrammopetersius urotaenia
GATTTCACAGACGTGTGATTGATTTGAAGTTACATTGTGTCGTTTAAGTGTTCCCTTTATTTTTTTGAGCAGTATACATTATTGAACTCAAGAATAGAACATAGAACATTGGTTTATTTTGGATATCTTGTGGGCAGGTCTTAATTCATGTGTGATCACAGCTTGGTCATTTAGTCATACGTAACACTAACAGCTGCATATTCCTTCCTTAGTAGACAATCCCACCCTATAATAAACACAAACATACATCTAATAATACACACGCAAAACTCAATGTGGTGCATAATTTGACATAATAGTGTTTTTGTGTACAATCAAAAATATATGGATGGACTGCATTTTTAAAAAAATAAATGAAATGTAATATAGTTGCTCCAAACTGTATTAAAACTACAGTTATTTTCTTACTTTCATGCTTTTAGACTCTTGGTGTCCCTCTAAAGTGCTAAATTTGTGTGAGTCATGAACAGTGTTTGTAAATCTGTGTAAACCCACATCACCCATTAGATCACCGTGTCTGAAACTTAGACCCATTACATATTACCATCCATTACATCACTGTTTTAAAGCTCAGCACAAACCTAATGGTAAAACAGCCATGCACCACAGGGACTTAACTGGAAGAAGTTGCAGGGTAGAGTACAGCTGTTCAGAGACTTTATACAGGGGTAGGAGAAGATTCTTTGGCCACATTTAGACGCAGACACATGAGGAAAAAGGGGTAGTGAAAATTCTCTTATTCAGTTTCCTGCTCAACAAAATAGCCATTGCAGATGAGATCTGTAGAAGATTCCACATGAAAACAAGCAAATTTCTACGTTAGAAACCTTTCAAATCTAATTTCAGCAAATAACAACAGTGTAAAACAGCCGAAAACCGGTGTTTCCTCGCTATACACTCCCGGGTTCAAAAATGTTTTTCCTTATGAGCATTTGCATGTGACAGCATTCCAAACTAAGAAGTTCCTAAGATATTTAAATGTGTCCGTTCTGATGCCAATAATGGATGTAAGGTCACATCACAAGAAATTAACAGAGACAAGTATTGGCTGATTAATTTTGATTGGATGATGGCGGGCACCTTGTTGAAGTCACATGGGACTGTGGGAGATGTGAGCAAATGTAGCCAAGTGTAAACACACCTTTAACCTTTTAACATTTTAGCTTAAGCAGTTTTTGAAATATAGCATGCATCCAAACAATGTGGTTGTGATGCAACTCACAAGATACTTACTTGCTGATGAAGCTCTAGATTTTTACACTGACATTATTCACTACGTGACAATGCTCCCAAAATGAGTAATATTGATCTAGGGTCATTATTAAGTGCCTCATAGAGAACAATTTACCTTACAAATTTCAAAATGTGCCAAAAACTGCTTTGTACTTACCCCAGTACAGGGGAGGCTAGTGTGAAGAGACACTTCCACCATCCACCACTTCCAAGGACACAAGCTTCTTATTGAATATCTGATATTTAAGGCCATGAGCACATCAAGTTTCATGTGGATTGGTGAAGTGTTAGTATTTGAAATCACTGAACAAAATCTGAAAGAACTTTGACAGACTTTATTATAATTTGCTAATTCTTTGCTAAATTTCAATTATTTTCCATACAATTATTTTACCTATTTATTATATCACTGTTCCACAAAGGATTTCGTTATTTAATATCTAAAATATTTAATTTGTCTATTTGTCATTTTATTTCACAGCATATTGCATTACATCAGAAAACACTGTTTTTACTAAACCCTTGCATATACAATTTACAGTTTACTCAACCAGGTCACAAGGCATGTAGCATAATAAATTATTGACTGATTCTACAACAGTAATACACTCATTAACACTGAGCTTTCTCAGGTGGTGGGGTGTGTTCTGAGCAAAACAATATTATATTGGCTATACCATGCAGATTTAACTAGTAGTCTAAATAACATCCCTATATTATGTCAGCCTTTAGCATACAGTGCATTGCTGTAAATCATAAGAGAGCATGCAGAGAAAAACAAACGACAGCTGTTCTGAGGTCAGTTGTGAAACCACTGTGACTGTGATGATTAATCTTTTCTATAAATGCTTTTTACTACCTGGCAGACTCCACGTCATGAGGATGCCTCAGTTTCCTCTATGTAGAATTACATAATTGGAAATCGTATACAGCCCCTGGCAAAGTGCCCCGCCTGGCCTGTGTGTGTCATTGTGTCATTTGCACCGAGAAAAACCAGTGAGACTTATATGGCGCTACACATTCCATCCACTTTCAGTTCCATCCAGTCCCAGGCTTTTACTGGACATTGCAGGTTTTAAAGGATATTTTCTTTTTACTTTCGTTCCCTTTTGTTTCTCCTGAGACAAAACACAGCAACAGAGGAGGAAGATCCATAAGTTCTTCAGACTGGAAAATGGCAAACACTTTTCCATAAACCCTGGAATGTGGGAAACTAGGCCTGCAAGCCCAGGAAAATGCTAGCATATGTTCACGGGAACAATCAGACAACATTTGCCGGTCTGGCTAGATTTTCTGTCTGATTGTAAGTAAGACATAGACATACAAGAAGGAAAAGCAATGATGTATTCTTTGCTCTTTTTCTCAGTCCAGGCTGACATGTAGGGTGGGAAAAAAATATTTTAACCCCTACATGCTTGTTTGTATCTTTTCCAGTAGATTCTTGATATCAAAGATCTTTTATAATGGATGAACAACAGAAAATGCCCTCACTGGTTCCTTTGGGCAGACTTCTGAAATTCATAAAATGAAAATAAAGTCTTAAAATAGTACCATAGAGCATTTCCCCACACAGTTGGGTTGCTTGGCTATTTTTTTTAAATTAAGAATGTTCATATGAAGTCATTGTTTCAAATGCAAGCCTGCTAGAAGTGGCTCTGATGTGCCTTGACTGGAGGCTGGGTCTAATACATCGGCTCTGCTCATTAAACTGATCTCATCTGGAGTAAATTAGTCGGACTTTATGAGTTTTACTAAGGGCTTAAAGCAAATGAAGGCATAAATACAGATTATCTATGAAAGATTTGAAAAGAAATCTAAATAATTATGTCTGGTAAAAAAGTAATTAGAGGAGTGCACTCTTGATCTTCCATCTCCGTTTTATACAATAAATATTAGGGTTTTGTGGTTTTGATCAAGTGCATCACATAATCAGACAAGAAAATATGAATAATATAAGATTTCCCATTTTTTCTTGTTAATTAATCCAGTGAGATGAACTTGTGAACATGTTGTCTGATACCTGAAAAAATCTCTATCCCTTGAGGGACGTCTCGTCAATGAACATTTCTGGGCTTCCAGCTGGGATGAAGGGGTTTGGCTAATGAACACTACATCAAAGGTTCAAACCAGCGGTATTCTGAAGCTCCCTGTCCAAGTGGATTAGCTCTAATGGGATGATCTTTTGTCTATTAGCCTTCAGTAAGATACTCTCCTGTAATCTCAAGTAGTGCAATGAACTCAAAACCTAATCATTTATTATGATTTGTGGCCAATTATAGCAGTCGTTTGGAAGGGATTTGGCTCAATATATATAGCAGTTATTTCATAAATGAGAGGTATCAGGATCGAAGGTCTTCAGTTATGGGGCAGCTGGTCATCTGGTGGTTGGGGTTCAGGTTGTGGGTTCAAATCCCAGGACCACCAGTGGCACCAATTTGCAAGGTACCATCCGCACACACGCAGCCTGAAACTGGAAAGACCACCTCACCGGAATTTTTTTTATTAAAGATGGTCATCATATGAAGTTATAGGATAAAACCAGTAGGTGAAATAAATTGTGTTGCCAAATAGTATCATGTGTTGAGAGACGTACATGGAAATAGCACTGTGGTAGAACAAATTCATTCCTTCCTCCCTTTGGGCAATATGTCCCCCGATCATCTACCTGTAAAAACTCATGACTGGGTTCTCTGGTGGTTTCTGGTGGTAAATAAAAAGGTTGTTGTTTCAAACATTGCAACTCCTAGTTTCATTTATTGCTATTATGAAGAAAACGCATGGCATTTTACATTAAACAATGTATTCTAAACATAAATGAATTAATTAATGTATTGCCACATTTCACTTGGTCTGTCAGTTACATCAATCAACATTAATTAACTGACCAAAAACGTGTCCCTTCATGAGCAGCTGTTGAGAAGTTGGACAAGTCTTAAAGATTTTAAAGAACTCCATCCCACCTCCAACCCACCTAAAAACTGACACTGGAGCTAAATATGTTTTCAATTGTAAAAATGAGGCATTTTGACAATCAGCATAGTTTAATATTTTTAATATTTTTACCAGCATTGTTATAAAATTATAGTAGTTAAAGTATGCATTTGTAGACAAAACTCAGTTACATGCTAAGTCCAAAAATATGAAATTACTTTCAGCTGTGAGAACATATTGAACTTGTGTTGCACAATATAATAACCATAGAGTTAACGATTTTATTTTGTCGTTCTGGTTGTGGGTTTTTTCTTTGGCCATGATAACTCTCTCTCTTACTCACTCACTTTCTGTAACCGCTTAATCCTCACTAGCGTCGCAGGTACTGAGAGCCTTTCCCAAGCTCAATAGCCGCGAGGCAGGGACTCACGCTGGGTGGGTCTCCAGTCCACTGCAGGGCTTTGTGGCCAAGATACAGTTAAAAAATGAAAAATAAAAATGAAGCCTTATAGACCGAGAGAAATCAGAAACAGATAAACTGAGAAACGTTTCAGTGTAAAGTGCAGCTTTAGCAGATCAAATCTGTTTGTAAGAGAGCCAGAGCTGCTGTGGCGAGATGGGTAGATATTCAGCAGTGCTGCTCTACTCACAGCGAACAATCAAAAAACAAGGAAAGCTCTGAGTCAAGTGAGAAACCACGAAAGCCAAGGAGCAAAAATGTGACGGCTTGGCTTTACTGAAGTCTGAAGAGGCGGGATACGGGGGAGGGAGGCGTAGTCTTTGGTCGAGGCAGGAATTTTTCAAATACGCTTCATTTGGCTGCTGAAAATACATTTGAATGAACATGGAAACTTGGTGTTAGCAGAGAGAGCCGCAGGCTCTTTTTTTGTTCCCATTGTGGAAATGGTGGAGTCATGATTGAAGCCACAGTCGTGAAGTTGACAGAACGAAGAAGCCCATACAGATCAATGCAGTCTAACAATAAACCTAGCCATTAGCAACTAGCTTGTGTTACGCAGACTTTCCTGTATTAGTGTTCATTGTTGGCTGTGTGAGTCATTTATTATTTTGTCCCACTGTAACCTCTACCTGGACTGGACTCTTTTTACCTCGTCCCGCAATGGCGGTCCTGGAATTTCACGACGGCTGTTGAGAATCCGCACCCCGCTCCTACAGACACAAGGGTGACATTCATCTCTGCTCCCATAATCTGTCTCTGACGAGAGAACATATATTATGCACCTCACATTAAAGCAGAAGTAAATTAGAAGCATAATGTTAAATATTATAACCCTGTTTTATGAAGTTATGCATATATTACATAGTTATTATGTAGAAAGTTACAATTAATGCTGTTCTAACAGAGCAGTATGTGAAAGGAGAGGTAAAACAGGAGCTGCCCTTATTACTGTCCTTGTATGAGGTTATGCATATGATGTAACATAGAAATGATACAGTAAGAAATATTTGGTTTACAACCTGTATAATCAGTTTTCAGATGAAATATGATATGTGGTATGATAAAATGCCCCTGAAAAACTATAGCTTGATACTAATTGAGGGCAGTTGGTAGCCTAGTGGTTAGGGCATTCGCCCTGCGATCAGAAAGTCCAGGTTCAATTCCCAAGACCGCTTGGCACTGCTGAGGTACCCTGAGCAAGGTACCGTCCCACACACTGCTCCCCCACACACTGCTCCCCCACACACTGCTCCTCGGGCGCTGTGTTCGTAGCTGCCCCCTGCTTCACTTGGTGAATGGGTTAAATGCAGAGGAAGAATTTCGTGCTGTTCACACTGTGTGCTGTGGTGTGTTCACGTATGACAAATGGTCACTTTCACTTAATGATGCATCGATATGAACCAATCAAAGTGATTTTGATTTGATTTTATCTGATTATGTTTTAGGAAGAAAGAAATAGATTTCTTGCGGTTGGTGGGATATCAAGGTTGGCATAGCTTGCATTTAACATAGATTTATGACAGCCTTAATTAATACAGCACTCTACTATCAAATGGGCTCCAGATGGTCATTAAACCAGGTTAACTGACCAGAACCTTTCCTAGATGTTCCTTAAGGCCCTCAGTTGATTGACCAATCCTTCAAAGCCCATTTAATTACTACCCCCCCTTAGGGTACAAACTCATACCTTAAAATATGGGCTGCATTTGCACTGAATGTCTTTTTTTTTCGTTTCACACTAAATATGCTCCAACACGCCTCACCTGCAAGCCAGAGAAAGCTTCCTCTATTCATGACCTTCCCAGTTCTCCAGCCAAGCCAGTGGTTTTGTTTCATTAGAGACAGATGAGCAAACACAGGGCCGAACACGTGCCTGCTCTGGGCTGTTGTAGCAGTAGTGGGTGGGCAGGAGGGAGGTCTTCCACCAGGAGCAATGAATGGATGTTCCTCACCCTTGCTGTAAGTAATTTGGGTGGATTTGAACCATGAAACTCTGTGTGATCAAAAGCTACTCCAGGACAAGTGAGGACTTCTTGAGATCTTCTTGGATGGAGATCTTGCCAGAAGATAAACATCGCTGCCACTTCAGACTTTTCATGGTGAAACTTCCAAAGCTGGTTGCAAGAATTTTATTTGAAACTAAACTTATATATAGTATAGTATATATAGCATTTTGTGGAAGGTCCTACAGTTGAACCATATTTAATGGTCAACTTTAGGAAAATTACATGTAACCCCCACCTAATGAAACCCCCACATAATTATGTCCAGTTCAAAGCTATTCGGATCTATACCCCATGGACACAAACAACAAGCACAGTCTCTTGACACACGGCGACATACCGTAGTAGAGCAAACGCCGTTTTTTGACCATTTTATATAGTTTTTATTTGTTGAAATCAGATTTTACTAATACACTTTGAGTTCTAAGGATTGTTAGGACCGGCAAATCCGCCGGTCCTAACACTGACTTTCACCGGATTTGAACATTTGTCGATAATCTTATGAGGAGCTGTCAATGTAAAGTTGTGGTGCATAAATAGCTATTTAGCTAGCCAGCTAATTTTGATTTGTTCTCCTTCATCATGTTCAACATTGTCAGGTTGTTTGATTTCCTGATACAAAGAACCAAAGCATGTATTTTTCTCACTGTCAGGACAAACATCAAATATCTTTACAGGAGAAAAAAACATCCTGAACGGTTAATGGAGGTTTATGAAACCAGGCTTTATTTTCAGACACTTTGCATAATTTCTGTTAGTCCATTAATCACTAAATGGTGACAAGATGTAAACACACTGCAAAAACACACTGCAATCTTATTTCTAGCCTAAAAGTCTTCTTGATTTTGTTTTGAGTATCATATACTATATATAATATAATATATTGCTCTTATATAGTATATTAACATTGTTTTCAGATACGTTTTCCTATTTCAAGAAATCTTTAGACTGGAAACACGTAAAATGATCTATCCGTATAAGATATTTACACTTGGTAAAGAAAATAGGAAAAAATATCTTAAAACAATCTTAATAATCTTACAAATCCTGCTCATGTATAGTGTAATATTCTCAAAACAGGATCAAGAAGACTTGGCATAGAAATATGACTGAAAGTCTTGGTAAGATCAGATTTTGCAGTGCAACAGCTGGTGCATTTCCAAAAATAAAAACAAGTGGATAATGCGGTTTTTTCCAATTACAATAATGATAATTATTAAGAGATTAAAAAAATAGTATAATTTTTAAATACCCACTTCTCTTGCCATTGGAATAATTATATGCAATACATGAAACTTTATTTATTTTTTTTTAAATAATTCCAAGCAACTGTCAGGTAGCACAGGAATTTATGCTTCATGCAACATTAATAATAACTAATTGCATAAGTGCTTCACCATGCAGCCTCCACCAAGCCTGCCTCTGGTATTGACATTTTCTGCCAGTGTTCTGGATCTCAGTAACTTAATGAAAGATTCATAACGTCAACATTTTTCTCTAATCCCTGGGGGAAGACTGCTTTTGTGCTGTAAACTGGATTTCCATGTTTCAGTGGGAGACTGGATTTAAAGCTCGGAGATGTTCTGCAGAATAAGTATGTGGTCACAGCCAGTCAACAAGAAATATTCCACAATTTTGAGTCAAACGTATGTCTTACTTCTCCAAACACTTTAGAGATCAGGTCCTGAACCACAGGTCTCCAATTCTCCAAAGGATGAGGGGAGCAGTGAATTTGGGCTTCACACTGGGAACCTAAGAGGTTCTAGTTTGGATCTAAGGCAGCGGGGCAACAGGAATGTTGGTTTAGTATCGCAAGGCAACAGATTCTAATAACCCTGCCTTCACCTTTGACAGCTGTCAGAATACCCTTAATCCAGACCCTTAACCCCAAGTTGCTCCAGGGGTGCCGTATCATTATACCCAAGTTTCTCTTAAATTACTCTTTTCTCAAGAAGGTCTCAAAGAGAACTAACAGTGTTTGACTAAGACATCCACCATTAAGCAAAAAGCTGCACCCAGGTTGCACTGAAAAACTGACCTGAATCTAAAACTGAAGTTTTACACATAAATATCAGTCTTAAGTATCTGCACTGTGAGGTTTGTTTCCAAACAGTGTTATAGTACAAGACATCGTTACAACATGGAGACCAATGAAACATCAAACACTTTGTCGAGGTTCATGGCCACCAGATGGCATTGGTTCTCCCAGGACCTGAAGGCAACTAGAACGTGCGGAAGATTTGTTTGATGTGACTAGTTGTAGCACATATGGGTTTTGTGAAGATTTACCAGTGTGTTGGTTCTCAGAACACTGAACATTATTCATGATCTTATACTGATACAGTACTGTGCAGATCTCTGTCCTGGTGCCAGTAGCTGAAAGGCATTCACAGTGCTGGGTTAAAGTCTTAGGCACCTGTGGAAATCTTACTTAAGAGCTCATTACTACTGGGTAGTAGTATTAAGTGAACAGACACTAATATTACAATAAATACAAAGAACATTAATACAGTAAATAATGGTTGTGTGTGGCAAAGTGTTCACTTAAGTATTACTTGTAGCTCCATCAAATACCGGGGTTGGCTTTTTTTTTAACGTCATTAGATTCAAGGAGGTCTCAAGGAGAACTTACACCGCTTGCCCAAGACATCTACCATTTAGCGAAAAGCTGCAACCAGGTTGCACTGAAACACCCCTATAGCACCTACGGTTTACACATAAATATCAGTCTTAAGTATTAGACTGCTAGTTGCACCTTTGCTCCCCAGGCGCTGTATTCCTGCCGCCTGCTGATTCACTTGGTGAATGGGTTAAATGCAGAGAAAGAATTTGGTGCAGTGGTGAGTTCACATATGACAGAATGGTCTCTTCCCACTTTTCACTTTAGATTCAATTAGGTGTGTTGCTTATGGACTGTTATAAATCCGAATAACGACTGGAGGCACATGGAATAGAACCTCAGCTCACAAAATATCAACTCCATTTTAGAAAAAAAAGAATTCTTGAATTTCTTTCGTATTTGTTTGCATTTAGAAAGAAACACACTGCTGCTATAAATGGCTTCAAACTATTTGTATATGTGCTAAAACGTTTGCTGTCCAGTTAAACAACTAAATTTCAGGCTTTTGTACAACACTGCACCTGACAAAACATCTACTCAGTTCTCACAGCTTTGAGGTTAGTGATGTTAGATTTGAAATGCAAAATGGATCAGCTGTATTCCAGAGGGACCAACGTCTCTAACATATCAATGACCTGAAAGTAATCTCTGTATTTTCTGTATAAATATAACTAGAATTAGCTATATCTTCTCTACGAAAACTAAACAAAACAACCAGAATAGGTTGAGCTGTATGACTGTAGGTAATGGTACGTGAAGGTCATGTTGTAGCTCTGTCATGTTCATGTTAGGAGCATGGGTTATATGGCCTGCTATATTCCTCAACCTGTAGGCTTCTGCAGAGCAAACACCAGAGCTGGCTCAAATATTTCACACGTCTCAAGCTGTCTTGCTAACTTCTTGGTTGGGGGCTTTTTCTGAGGCATATGAGTCTGTCTGTCTCTCCCCTCCCCCACCACTTCTCTCTGTCTTTCTTTACCCCCCCCCACCGCTTCTCTCTGTCTTTCTCTACCCTCCACCACCGCTTCTCTCTGTCTTTCTTT
>JBBPDC010081614.1:0-10290 GCA_037974485.1 Hemigrammopetersius urotaenia
TATAATTATAATTATTTCTCATATCTGAATGTATTATTCTGTATTTATAACAAATTTGGGGGGGGGGGGGGGGCTCCAGTCTTCGATGTGTCTTCAGTCTGATTTAAAGTATTTTTCTAAGTATCTAAATGCCTGTAGTAAAATTTTGTTTCTTAATACTGGGTGCATCTATTTGAATGCGATGGATTGTTAAAGATATCAACAAAAAACAGTTTTTCACAGTTTTTCAGTTGGAAAATGGTGCTGCGATACCATCATTCAAACGATTGTAATTTTACAAGATATTATTTTAAAGCTTATTTTCTCATCTTTTTAATGATCCAAAACCTCAATTTTAAATTTTAGGTCACTGTGACACATTTTGCCAGATCAAGTCACATTTATAAAATGTCCCTTCAGTTAAAGAAGGAAAATAATAAATGACATAATGATACACACACTCACTGAATAAAGCACTAATGCTCCAAATACACCAAAATAAGAACTGCAAGAATAAACAGGTTTGTGGTACAAAACAAACCATTGTCAGATCAGCTTAGCAACATCTAATCAAACAATCTGTTTTATTTGGGTGGTGCTGAATTCCAAAAATCACAAGAAACTCTGGGGGAAGTAAATATGCCCTAGAATGTACACAGGATCTGAAAGCGTTAACTCATGTTAAAGGAAGTTTTCCCATTCTCTCTTATTATGACAAAGACCAGATACAAGTAAAACACAGCATATATAGAAATAATAGGAGGGTTAGGTTGGCTATCTGGTGAGAAACAAGCAATTCTTGAAAAAGACAAAGAATTGGGCACTTCTAGCAGTTTACTCAAGATTCACTACACTTAGTGAGTCTATTTTAACATTCAGATGGTTAAGGATGATGGTTAAATAATGGCAAATTTGAAAAAAAAAATCTTTTTTAAAATACTTAAGGTAATAAAATGTAATTATTATCTAAATTAAGACTTATTCATATATATATATATTTTTTCATTTGCCAAGCTTCACTCGTGATATCTGTGTGGATTTAGGTCCAGAAACAATCAACTCATTTTTACATGGTAACTTTAAATCTGTTTTTCCACAGATGGTTACTGGGCATTTAAGGCTGACATGTATTGTAGTAGACTTGAAGGTCCCTGTATAGATGGGCCCTAAATGAGTTTTAGCATGTAGAACTGCAGTTGTTTTTCCCAGGTAAAACAGTTTTAAAGACAAGTGTGGAAATTCCTCTTTCTAACTAAGATAGTGATCTGAAGTTTTGAGTGAGTGTGCATGTTTGTTTACATGTTATCTATGGAGGTTTTAGATTAGATTAGATGAGATTGACTTTATTAATCCCACAATGGGGAAATTCCTTAGAAACAGCGGCAGTAGTGAGAAAGACAGTTTAACCGGTTCCGTAGGATCAAAAGTAACGATGAAAGTTGTACCCCTCGTTGCACAACCAAATAGAGGTTTAAACAAACGAGATAAAAACAGAAAAGTAGAAAAATAAACATTAAAACACGCCAAAAGAAACAACAAACAGGACAGAGCTGCTGTAACTCGGTGCCACACGCGCGGCACCATCTCAGCCAGGATGAATGGCTGTTTGTTACTGAGCTGTGGTGACTGTGTTCAAACTGTACATTATTGTACTCTTGTAAACTTTTGAGGCAATAAAACACCAAACTAGCCAAGAAGCACCAAAACAAGAGTTCTTTTAGCAACCATCTTTTGTGTATCAGTAGTAGCACATGTGCTCAAACATAGCCAAATCAAAAAGAGCTTCCCAGAAAGCAGTAAACACTGCAGACATAAATCAGCACTTTAAACCAAAGCCCATTCCTCCTGGCAAAGAGTGATCACTTTGGGAAACTGAAGCGTGCCCCTCTGCTGCATTTTCAAAATGCTCTTCAAATGTTAAGTGGAATTCGTGGCAGGAGATCAGCTGTACCCTATTTTACCCAAAGCGATGTACAGTTTGAGGAAACACTGACGTTTCAGGATAGTTTGGGAACCAGGGGAGAATTCAAAGTGCTAATCTGAGTAGCAGTGCAAGATGCTGCAGCTTTTTAGATAAAAGAGCAAGTGTGATGTCGGACAGATCATCAGGAGAGCAGATGCTTTCTGCATAGATAAGTGTTCAGGGGTTTTTTGAAGATGGAGAGTGATTCTGCTGCTCTGGTCACTTTTGGCAGGTCATTTCATCCTCAGGAACAACGAAATGGACGGGTCTGAACTGGGTTTATCTTGTGGGGATGGCAGAGCCAGACGATGTTCCTTGGAGGAGAACGAGTAGGAATGTAAACCTGAATGATAGGATCAAGGTAGCTGGGTGCAGCCCAGATGGTAGCCAGTGTTGGTCAATGAGCAGTAAGGTGACACGCAAACTTTTGTATTGGTTGAAGACCAGCCAAGCTGCTGCATTCTGAACCAGCTGTGAGGTTCTTATCGTACAAGCTGGGAGACGCACTAGGAGGGCGTGCGGTAATCGAACTGATGGCCATGGCTTGTACCAAGAGTTGGGCATACTGAGTCAGGTATGGACGGAGTCAAGCATGACCTGAAACATATGCGATGTGGTCGAAGAAAGATAGCTGGTCTTTAATTATGACATCCAGGTTTCTCACCACCTTGGACAGGGAGAGAGGGTGAAGAGTGATGGATAGAAGGCGTTCACTGCCCTAAGAAACCAATCTTTTGGGTAGATGTTCAGGGTCTTGCCTGCTCCACTTATGTGTTCTTGTTGATGTGTAATGCTGCAGGACCTTCTGCAGAGAAGCAGTGCAGTATCATGATGCTCCCACCTTCATACTTTACTGAGGGTGTGGTGTTCTTGAGATCAAGCACAACCTTTTTCCCCCAAACATAGCGAGCTGAAGATTTTGTTTCTGACCAGGATACCTTGTTTTAAATTGTTCTGATTGAAATGCTCATGTGCAAATTGAACTCATGTCTCTGCTCATCTATGTGATGGGAGGACCATCCTGCTTTCTTGTTCATGTTTCTATTTGTTTTCTTTCATGTTTATATTTATAAGTCAAAATAGGTGTGCAAATCTGGAAATATCCACTAGACATACTGTATATTAAATAATAATGAAAAAAAAACCTTGTTTCCCTCTGTGTACTTAATGAGATTAGCAACAGCTGCAGGAGGGTTAGAGTTCTTGTTCAGTTAGAGACTGAGTTCTAAACCAAATTAGCCCAGTTCTGCACTGGTGATGCTTCTGATTTAGAAACATTAGTGGCAGTGATGCATACAGCTGCACTATGGTTTGTGCCATTAACCCATTTTTTTCACAGCATGTGCCAGTAAACAGCATTTGGGTGAGACTAAAGTAGCACGGGGTTGACCAACCTTTCAGAGACTGTGAACAGATATGTACATTTGCGCTTGAGTCACATTTGGAGTCAAGACAGCAGAAAGGTCACTGTCACATTTACACATGATTCTCTCAAGGGTAGCTCCACATTATTCCACTCTTGGTTGTAGTTCCAAGCATCCAGGTATTGCAATTTATTTTTCTACATAATAACATAAGAAAAAAATAAGAATAGCTATAGAATGTACCTCTTTTCCATGAGAAAGTAGATGCAGTCTTGGAAAGTTTTAAGTTCACAAAATTGACATTTAGACTGGTTCAACCAAATAATTTCTGCTATGTGAGCTGCAAACAAACCCATCAACTGTGGTTGCTTCTCACCCACACCTCATGGAATTCTAGGTAAAAACCTGCATGGGAAGTATTGATGCAGCTCATGCTGAAGACCACAGCATTGTTGAAAACAAAAGGAAGAGTGGGGTGCAAGAATGTCATACAGACTTAATCTTTAACATCTGAGTCACTTTCACATCGGAACAAAACATTCTCAGCCGTTATATTAGCAACCTGCTCACTGCTGTCAAGCCTTAGAGGGTAAAAATGGGCAGATATTTAACAGGTACAAAACGGAAAAACAGGTACTTCTGAGAAAAACGTGGCAAGTGCTGATAACTGACAAAAAACACGACAAAAGGAAATATGACAGAGCATATCTAGGTTTCACGGTTAATGTGGTAGGAAATGAGGAGAGACCTGTCTGTTTGAAAGAAGACACTCCGAGACATTACAGACTGAACTCTGTTGTTGCATTTCTGGCCAACTGTTTTGTACAACAAGAGTTAGGGATGAAATTATTATTAATGAATTTGATATTATCTAAATAAAGTACAGTTAAGCCTAGACTTTTCTGTGAGGAATGACAGAACCACTGTATTAGGCTGTATTAGTTCATTGCTTTGTGATCTACTTTAAACTTTTAACACTTTCATACATACTGTATTCTGTATTTTTACATCGTTGTTGTATTAATTGTGCAAAACAATTTAACCTTAAAGATTTATCAGGATGCTTAACCTCTTTGACTGTCGGTGCTGTTGGAGAAAATTAACCTTAGCTCTGTTATGCAGTAGAAACAGAAACAAATCTTTGTTCTGCAAAAGTACAATGTTAAAGAAAATTTCCCAAAAAGGGTCTTTAATTTACACTAATAAAAGGAAGCTCACCAAATAAACAATGATTTATTTCTTGCGGCAAGGGAACAAAATCACAACAGTTAGAAAGAAGTCTAACAGAGGAGTTTGTTCAAAGTTCTGAGACTTAACACACAGTTTATATCTGGATACTAAGGCAACGTAACATCCTTGTTTGTGGTTAATTGTCAAAGCAAAAGCTACAATCAGTCAAACAGTAGGCTAATATAGAAGGGGAGGATTCCGTCTTCTCCGTTCCCAGACGTTTCGAGCCGGGTCACCTTGTCCCTCTACATCTGGAAGATGGCAGAATCCCCCCAGAACTGATTTCCTCCTGGGCGTTCACGAAAAGACAGTGTTCTTCAGGGAAGAACATATAAGCTACTGCTCGCTTAGACAGGCTGCATAGAGAACTTTCGTGTATTTTCCCAAAGTCTGCTTCTGCCTACACAACTACGAAATGCTCAGTTAATGATTACAATGGTTACATGTGTGCTCAAACTCGCTAACATATGTGAATTCATTAATGAAACCAGTGTTTGAATATGCATGAATAACATTTGAATATGTAGGAAACTTTAATAAGAATATTTCTTCAACATACACCTTGTCCATCGACCTGTATTTTGTTCTAGTAATTCACCTGCATAACTACAATGACTGAGTAATTTTCTTTTACCTTTTTAAGATGGTTTCGACAAAATATCTTTCGTTCTCTTGGGAATCCAATGCAGCAATATTCAATCAGAATAACCATTTGTCTTCCCTTTAAAACATAGTACAGTAGGATCCAATTCACTTTCCCCTAAACAAAACTCTAGAACAATGTGAAACAAATTGAGGCTGGCATTGAATTAGTTGTTAGATATTCCATTGATTTCAAAGACTGAAAAATTGCATTTAGCAGCTTTGCTGTTCATGCTTAATAAAGTAATAGTTGTGTTTTCAGCTGTTAATACACTAACTAGTATTTATATAAATATATATAAATAAATCATGTTCATTCACAAAACTGCGCTGTATGCAAAGGAACATCAGGAAAACACCAGCATCTGTGTTAAATGGGGGTCTTGAGAGGCAAGGTGGGTTTGCAAATTAAACTGGCCTGAAGGAATAGCTCAGCCTAACACGCTAAAATGGAAATGATCAAATCGAAGGCTTTCAAAAACTGTTGACAACAGGTTCGTGCTCAGGATTTCCAGTGGATGTTTTCAACCAAAAATGGAGCCCTGAAGGGACAGAGTGAGTTTTATTTTGTTTTGTAGTAATTCTCTTTAAACTTGTCAGATTGGCCTAAATTCATCCTATCCACTTACTGGAAGCTGCAACCAAACCCACGTCACGACTGGTTGCAAATCTTACACTGATCAAAACAAAAAAACCCCGAAGAGGATGTGATATCAGCCTACATGCTACGGCAACTTAGACTCATTCTGATTGTGATGAGAGCCTGAAGATCAATCAAGGAATTTTGATTGAACACAGGCTGAGCTGACGCAACAGGCAACTTAATCAGATGGGCTGTTCTGCATCATCAAAACAAGTCCCTCTAGATATACTGATATGCTGTAAGACTAATACTGTATATACTGATATTATGGGTGCAGTCAGGGCTTCTAGAGCACTGAATAACTACATAAATCATAAAAAAAAATAAGTTTAGATAAGGTATTTGCATGACCTAACTGTTACAGGAGGGGCCCTGTTGCAGTGTTGTAAATAGTACATTTTAAAAAAGATCTTTTTTTAAAGATCCTTTTCAGCTTTTTTAGCTGTTGTGCTGATGCCCTTTCTTGTGATATGTTTTGAGTAGCATGAAAATAATATTTTTTTCCATATTGCCCAACTATGAAATGTAGTTATCTTTGGATAAAGAATTTTTTGAAGACCATCATCTGCTGGAGCCTTTATTTACAGCCGGTGCTTTAAAAAAAATACCATTTTCGTTCACTCCGCATGTAGCTGATCAGTCAAGCCCATGTATGGAGCCCATGTTTCTCTCCTTAAGTTTAGAACTGGGGCTACGAGGCTAAAGTTCCTAGATATCATCTACCCCCCAAAACATCTTAGCTCGAACCGCACTCAAGGCTGTATGGTGAGAAAAAAAACCCTAAATATACAGAAACATGGTTTAGACCCAGGTTTAGACCACTGATCAAAAAAAGTTACATTGTCTGCTTTGACAGGTCTGTGTCACCATAAAGGAGAACTGGGTGCAGTTTAACAGCATTAAGAAGTTTCGTGGGAGTACTTGTGGAAATTATTTGGGTGACTAGGTTTGATCACAATTGTAGCTTCAGTTCTAAACAAAAAAGAAGAGAAATTCAGACCCCAGATATGTTCTGATTACATCTAGGTTAAATGTAAAACTGACTGAATTTGATTCTTCACCAAACTAACAACAAAGGTTCAGACAAGAACAGATATCAGAATAAAAGTTGGTGTACATCGCCAAGGCAATATCAGAACCGAAGACTCTTTAATGAATTTTCTTCCTGCTGTCACGGTTCGGCCAGTGGCCGGTAGGGGCCACTGTTTTGATTTAGTTTTGGGTCTTTATTTTGGGATTTTGTTCATGTTTTGTTTCTTGTTTCTCGTTTTCACCGGTCTTGTGTTTAGTCTTAGTGATTATGTTTTCTGATTGGTTTCTGTTCGAGTGATGTTCTGTATTTAAGTTCCGTTTGTTTAGCCCCTTGATATCTGTCCATCGCCTCATTTCTCCCTGAATTCTGTTCATGTCCTGTGCAGTATCGGCCCTTGAGCCAGGTTTGTGTTTTTCTGTTTCTTTCTTGTTCTTGTAAATAAAGCAACCTGATTTCATGGATGCCTGCCAGCCATTGTCCCTGTTGCCCCCGAGGTAAATCACGGACGCGGGTTCCCCCCGTCGTCCATGACAACTGCGAGCAAAAATGAGCATTTATGCTAAGTGACTTGCAATGTAGATATCACAAAATGTCAGTATTTTTGCTCTTTGGTCCCTTTTAAACTCATTAACAAAGCTCTCTGGCACAGAACGGTTGGGTCAATGACAGAAAAAATATGAATAAAGCTTGAGATGTATGACATGGGCCCTGCAAAGTGCAGGATCCAGCACCCCCCCAACCCAACCCTGAATACGGGACAAAGAGGTAGAAGATGGATGGATGGATGGATGGATGTAGACACATACATTTTTCAAATAAAAAAAAAAAACTACAATAAACACATCCAAAACCTCCATATATAATTGTGCAAACAGATGTGACAGCTGTGAGGGCATGAGGTCGCAGATGTAGTTTCATAATGTCATTCCAAAATTAGTCTTTTAAGAAAAGATGAGAAAATGCACCAGAAAAATAAAGTACACTTTTGCAGCCAGGCACTCGTGATGGAATCTGGCGGAGGCTTCAGTCCACCATCGCTCTGTGTACAAAGTTCAAGAGGTTTACTTATATCTAATTATCTTGATTACCTTAATTTCTATCTAATAAAAATCTCAGAGGGGAGACACTTACCTGACGCTTCATTTCTACACTGTTAACATTTGCTGGACCTCGTCATAAACGGTGGCCAGTAAATCCTCTCTCTTCTGAGTGCCATCTAGAAACACTACAAACAAAATACATTACAGAATGTCCTATGTGTGACAATTCATCTCTTAAATTTTGACCTATTTTATTCTATGGTCCACTTCTGGTTTTACGGACCAGTTCACTACTTATAACTTCAGTATGAATGGGCAGATCTAAACTGCTGTGAGTTAAATGTAAACAATGATGGCCTCTTAGTTTCCATATGGACTCTACAGACTACAAAAACAGAGACACTGATGGACATTTATGAATTTAATGTCCTTTCCAATCCTATTAATTAACTGCAGTTAAGATTGCCGGTCAATTGACCACGTTTATGTGTTCAGCAAGTGAGAGACTGAATAAGAAAAAGAAACAGTAGAACATTCAAAAGGGTTTTCCACAACACATATGACAAAGTTAAAGCTTACACTTTCAGTCTAATCAGGTCCGCTAGAGTAAGATGGGACTGGTATTACAGGTTACTGTAAAAGTTGCTGTAATAAATACCTTTGCTGCTCAGTTATTATAAGATGTCAATCATTTCTATGGTCTATATGGACCAATCAAACCAAATATTTCATCATGTGGAAAGTCTCAGTCACTGTCCGGGGGAAAAGGTGGGGCTTTCGCACGTGCAGACTCTTTGCTGTTGTCCGAGAAACAAAGTGTGGGGGACGAAACTAATGATTTTGAAGAGTGGGAGGGGCATGTCAGAGTGTATCAGTAAACTCTGATTTCAGTAAATATAACCGGAGTAAAACAGTCTAGAACCGGCGTTTACCCTCAGAACTCTGAGTGTAACAGTAAATTTGTGATATCATTTTTAATACTAGCGGTTGATATTATTATTACACAGGTTTAAATGACAATAACTTTGGTTCTACGTGACGCAGGAACACCAAACAAAACCCAGCATGACGCCTGAAACCGTGAACATTAGTACAAACCAGGGGCAGTGTGTTTTGGTTAAACAATAAATAACACCCTATAATACATGTATCACCCTCTGCTCTCAGAAGTGCAGGGTCTACTAACCCAGGTCGTGTACAGCGCTCTCCATTTCCTTCCTGTTTTTCAGATACATGGGCCAGACATGACCATCAAAGTAACCCTCAGGGTCTGGAGGACTGTAGACCCTCGAGCTGTGAAGCAACAAAAAAATGAAGAATCAAGAACTTGAAAAAATCCAAATAAAGTATGTTATAACAGCGTAAAGGCGATGTTAGAATAAAACCCCCTTACCTTCTTCTCTGCTTGCAGGTCTCATAAGGAATCTGAAAGAAGTATCTCTTATCAAACAACGCGTTCAAGGGTCTGGCAGTGAAACACATTCAAACCAAGCAACGTTATTGCAGTTCATCAGAATCAGAAAACTTTGCTGATCTCAGAGGAAATTGCTTATGTTACAATTGCAGAAAATATTCTATACTAAATACACTACACTTTATACACAAGTAGTGATATATAAGTAGTGATTTTGCCCATAAGACTATTTCACATAAACTATTGCACACAATTATAAAGACATTGATTTTGCACATCAGAGTAGCAGACGTGGGTGTACCGATTATTGTGTTTGTGAGTGTGTGTGTGTGTGTGTGTGTGTGTGTGTGTGTGAGAGCCTTTGATTTCTATCAGTGTAACAATCACATGGCCACAGGTCAACTATACCTCAGGTTACACAATCAGAACACAGCCCAAACCATGCTGACGTCAGTTTGTTTTAGATAAAGACCCCTATTGACTTGTACCCTTATCAGACCCTCGTACTAACGTTCCCTTTGCCTGGTCAACTTAAAGTATAGTTTCAGTACTAGGCATACACAATTCTACTTGAATCATATCATAACTGCATAAAAACTCCTCCACGTCATACAGCTCTGGAAAAAAAAAAAAAGAGACCACTGATAAAATGTTATATTTCTCAGATTTGATCTTTTATAGGTGCAAGTATTGAACAGCTTTGCCTTAATTATGAGGAACTGCTGACAATATTTCTCCTAATTTCCAAATAAAAAATGTTTAAAGCATCATTTTAAAGGAAATGACCAAACATCAGAATAAGAGAAATGATGCAGCATTTATAGAACTTGAATCATTCAAAGAAAACAAATTTCTTATTCACTCTTAAACAAAAAAAATCCTTTAAGTTTAATGTAATTAATGTAGTTAATGTACAGGGTGGGCCATTTATATGGATACACCTTAATAAAATGGGAATGGTTGGTGATATTAACTTCCTGTT
>JBBPDC010081645.1:0-10289 GCA_037974485.1 Hemigrammopetersius urotaenia
GAACTGCTGTCTCCCGCAGTGCTAGAATGTAAATAGTGATGTTACTCCTGTATAGACTGTACTGTACAGTTTACACTCCCTCTCACTGATTTGAGTTAAGATTTATGTCACAACATTAGTAAAATGTATTTGTCTTAATAGTTTTTTAAGACAAAGGGGGTTTCTGCGAACAAAAAATCAGTTTTTCAAAACCATTCGTTTCGTCCCCCCAGCATTAAAAATGCCTCTGGTGCCCTTGGACCTCCAAGTCGTCCTCTTTGCCAGCTTCATGTTTATCAGCTTCACACACTTTTAATTATTTTAATTATTTACCAGGTTTTCCTTACCTGAGTGTTTAATTAGAGATTCAGTATGAAGTTTCACTTTTCACGGCACAAATGTGTGTATAATTAGTGTCACACATTTTACTGTTTATCCCGCACATGTGTACTTGCCTACCACTTATGTCAACCCCTGTGTATATGCCATGTGTTGCGTCACTAGGGCTGCCCGATATATCGCAAATTTATCGTCATCGCAATATCAACATGCGCAATATCCATATCGCCAAAGACTGACTGAACTGCAGTAGTTTAAATTATGTTTACATTTATTTAACATTTAAAATATTCACAAAAATATTTTTTTTCAACACTGTTTGATGGTTCAAGTGTTTTATGGGAGGCATTAAATGCTCTGTTTAAGTAAATTCATTTAAAAAAACATGTTGGATGGAAATATTGCATTTGTTTCTGCATAGACTAGTCAGCGTCTGGAGTGACCAGCGAATCCAAAGCAGAAAACATTAACACTATAAAGGCTACGTTTTTCCTCACGTGATATCGCCATGGCAACACTCTGACCTTGGAATTGTGAAATGAAACAAACAAACGTTTTGAATGAATGTGAATCTAATGCTGTTGTGTAAAAGTAAAAGCAAGTTCTGCCTCGTTATCTTTGACATTTAAGCTGCTGTCTTATTCATCAAACACTACCCCATGTGGCTTCGACACCATGTGAAATAAAGGGTCTGGCACTTCAGACAGGCAGAGAGAGAGAGAGAGAAAGAAAACAGGGACAGAGAGAGATGTTTGTCCGCTCTAAGCGAGTTAAAGCTTGTGCTGAGTCCAGTGTTTCGAGCAGAGAGTGTTGTGTAAGAGATTGGACTGAAAATTTCTCACCCTCCTACAAGACAGTCATAAAGAAAGAAGCCTCTCACACAAACACTTCTCTCGCTCTCTCTCGCTCTCTCACTCTCACTCTCTCTCTCTCTCTCTCTCTCTCTCTCTCTCTCTCGCTCTCTACTCTCTCTCTCACTCGCTCTCTACTCTCTCTACTCTCTCTCTCTCTACTCTTTCTCTACTCTCTCTACTCTCTCTCTCTACTCTTTCTCTTTCTCTCTCTCTCTCCTTCTCTCTCTCTCTCGCTCTCACTCTCTCTCGCTCTCTACTCTCTCTCTCTCTACTCTTTCTCTACTCTCTCTCTCTCTCTCTACTCTTTCTCTACTCTCTCTCTCTCTACTCTTTCTCTACTCTCTCTACTCTCTCTCTCTCTCTCTCTACTCTCTCTCTTTCTCTCTCTACTCTCTCCTTCTCGCTCGCCCTCTTTCTCTCCTTCTCGCTCTCACTCTCTCTCTCTCTACTCTATATCTCTCTCTCCCTCTCTCTCTCTCTCTCTCTCTCTCTCTTTCATTCCCTGTCTGTGGTAAACAAACTGTGTAACCAGTCTAATACAGGGATCCTCTGTGTGCAGTGTGTAACTCTGTAGTGTGGCGTGTGCCTGAACAGACAGGTTACATATTAAACTTGGAGCACTGCTTCCAAATGGCCTGGTGTGGGAGTGTATCAGCATGGACATGAGTAGCTCTGTCTGTTAATTTAATTACAGTTCAGCGCTGCAGTCACACTCCATCTTTCATCTGCTGCAATTATGCACTGTGCAAGTGGATACCCCCTTCTGCCACTCTTTCTTTCTCCCTGTCGTGCGCTCTCTCTCTCTCTCTCTCTTTCTCTCTCTCTCTCTCTCTCTCTGTATTCTTCTGTATCTCTCTCCCTCTCTCTCTCTGTATTCTTCTATCTGTATCTCTCTCTTTCTCTCTCTCTCTCTCTGCATTCTTCTGTATCTCTCTCTCTTTCTCTCCCCCTCTCTCTCTGTATCTCTCTCTCTCTCTCCCCCTCTCTCTCTCTCTGTATCTCTCTCTCTGCCTCTATATCTCCCTGCTCTCTCGTTCTGGAGTGCACGGATCGTCTTTCTCGCTCTCTCTTACGCTCTCTCTCTCTCTCTCTCTCTGTCTGTCTCTGTCTCTGTGTCTCTCTTGTTCGTGACTTTTCCGTATTTAAACCTCTGGTTTATCTTTACATTTTCGTTAAGGGTACTGTATTAAACTGTTTAAAATGAAATTAATCTGAGGGCATATTTAGGGTTTACACTATAAAAATAGGCATTTTAAGGCATTTTTTGACCAAAACACAACAACGCGGTTTTTCACTATATGCTGGTGCTCGTGTAATGTAACCCCCGCGAATAACGTAGTGCCGTTAACTGAAGAAGAGGCACTGATATCATCAACTACATGAATGTACATATGTAACAATTCAGTAACCTACATGAAAAGTAATATTGCAATTTACTTTTTCCCAGTAATTTAAAGTAGCTGCATAATAAAATAAAACTACCATGATGCATCATGTGTTTTGTGGTCTTACTGATGTGTAATTAGATTCTGTCCAGCAACACTTATCATAATCAATGTAAGAAGCACATGTACCAGATGAGTATTTTTGTGTTTAAAGCCTTAAAAACATCCATGACCATCTCTGTGCATTTTCAGAAATGGTGTGATCATCACAGCCAAAATGTTTGTACAGGTCATAAATGGAATAATATCACAATTAAATGATTCCTTATCTACATTTATAACAATAAAAAAGGTAAGTGATGCCGGAGGGAGGTAGGAAAACAGGATTAAAAGCAGTTCCGAAGAAATGGTTTTAAAGGCATTCCTCTTCTGTTGGTTCCCTACATGTCTACCTCTCCCCTCTGTGATCTGAGTGTCTCCTGGTCCTGGGTGTTTTAGGGCACGCAGAACAGACACACAGCAAAATGTGATCACAGCCACTGCAGTCAAGAAGACTGAGTCAAAAAAAGGATCAGGGAATGTTTTTGCGAGCAACCCATGTGTGGCATATGCAGCTGCCACTAACCAGACTAGAAGAGCTGATGCAATCCTGTACTGGATTCCTTTATATTTCAAAAATACTATTGGATGAAGCACTGCCAGATACTGTTCAACACAAATGCAAATCTGCATCAGGGGTCTGCCGACAAAGCACAGGGAAACAACAAAATAAATTCCATTCAAACACTGGTCATTATTGAAGATCAGCAAATTCAATATTTCCAGAGCACACTGAATGGAGTAGATGAGGTCCAGCAGAGTCTGATTTAGAGAAAACACCCGTGTGGGTTTGATTTTCCAGCCGGCACGGAGAGAAAACCAGAGGATCCAAGAATGAGCTGGTGTTCCCAGGAAGAAGCAGAGTGGTATTACAATGCAGGCCACAATCATCCCGACATGATGAGTTTTTAAGCAGTGATTCACACTGTAATAAGCTGATGTGGAACTGTTATCTATTACAGCTGCATTCAACATTGTGTAGTAATGCTGTAATTTAAAAAAAATAACAGAGTGTGATTTCAGGATAAAGATACTCTGCATGTGCTTGGTAATCATGAAAAGAGTATTTAAAGTAATTAAAGTAAAGTAAAACATCAAGTGCGTAATACTAGCAGCATCAGTGAAAGACCCTGTTAAACAGTAAAAGGTTTAAGTTATATAATTAAAACTAATGAAATGTTTGTCAGAAGAGTCTAATCTTTGATTTATGATCTTGATTTATTATTTGCTTTTTACCTGGTGTAGATGTCTCTGGGATCCCGCAAGTCTTCTGGAGCTGCAGAGTGATTTGCTGAAATGATAAAAAAAAAATAAAAAAGATACAGTTACAGTTATGGCATTTGGCAGATACTCTTATCCAGAGCATCGTACATGAGTGCTTAAAGTAGTTCACATCTGTTCTTCATACCTGCAAAGGTACTACCAATATATACACATTAAACTGCCCTCAGCTTGTGTTCTATTAAGTGAAGAAATCCAAGTTTCCAATCTGTTAAATGTCTAAAAAGGCCGGTTTGTATTATGCGTCTTGTCGGGTGTGCCTGCTGTACCTGTCTAATAGGTCAGCTTGCTAAAATTGCTCAGATACATTTAATGAAACACTAACGTCATTCCCAGCACTCCCAGAACATTATTCATATATGATCTGATATGCAGACCAGTTGTCAGTATTGCCACCTAACGAAGTCAAAATTTTGCTCTGTCCGATGATGAATAAGCAATTATGCAAATATCCATGCTACTCATTGTGCACACAACACTTTATAAGTGTCACATCTGAGGT
Source organism: Hemigrammopetersius urotaenia (assembly GCA_037974485.1). NCBI lineage: Eukaryota > Metazoa > Chordata > Actinopteri > Characiformes > Alestidae > Hemigrammopetersius > Hemigrammopetersius urotaenia. Next base: position 4,440 of record JBBPDC010081645.1, read on the forward strand.
CATATCTTCCATGGCAAAATGAGAACCTTTAATTTTTAACCACCTTCTACAGTATGCAGCAATGAGTTCTTTATTAGCTGATTTCCTGTCTATCCTGCAAGTCTTCTGGTGTTTCAGAATGACAGTAATTCACCAAAGCACACTTGTTCCAAAAGATGTTTAGTGCTATACACATGAAAATATTTGCAATTTTTTTTTATTACTGACACCTGCTTCCTAAAAACGTCAGGGTACAGTAAAAAATTGAAGCACATATGCAAATGCTTATGCTAGCCATTGTGCAAACAACACTACAGGAGTAACACACATGTGCTACTTTCATGGCACAGAAGGAAAAAACCTTCCACACTTTTCATCTCCTTACTCTTAAGTAAGGCTGAGGAGGGGTGAAAGGATTGCAGGAGCTCCATTGACTGCAACAGTACAGTAATGCGGGGTATGAAGTCTTATGATCTGATGTGTGGCTCCTTAATCATCTGTATTCTTGGTCTGTCAAAAGACTTGTATGAGTTGAGGTTTCGCCTTTTGCTACCATGCTTGTCATGTGAAATATTCTGGTGGCTTTTCAACATTTAATCAATGTTAAGAAATAAATAACAGTACTTATTAGTGCAAGACTGTTTTTTTCACATTTGAAATGTGGTTGAAATATTCCAGTAAAAATTTTATCTTTGCTGTTTGTCACGGTCGCCTCGCCCTCTCCTCGTAGACACCATTCTCTGTCCCCTGAGTATTAGTTTTTTTCATCCGTTTTCTTTCTGTCCTTCTCTGTCTCTGTGCCCTGTCTGCCCTTATCCCAATCCCCCTCTGTTTCTCCCTTCCTCCCTTTGTCCCTTTCTCCCTTTAGAGTTCCCGAGTTTAGTTTGTATCACTCCCCGTCTTTATCCGTCGCACCTGTGTCTCGTTCTGTCAATCCCCGTCTCACCTGTCTCCCCTTTCCCGTGCACATATATAGCCCAGCCTGACCACGAGTCTACATGCCTGTATTTGTTCTCTTCTGTGTGGTTGTGCTTCGTGTTTCTGAGTCATTCCGTTAACCTGATTACTGTTGATCTTCTGTGTTTTTCTCCCCTGTGTTCACAGACTTGTGCTCCTGCCATTTAAGTTCGGACCTCAGCGTCCCGAGGTGTCTGGAACCCCCTCGCCTGTTCTCGAGCCAGCCCTGCCTTGGTTTCCCCGAAGCATGAGTCCTGCTTTTTCTGTTTCATGAGAGCTTGTTTTTTTTTGTTTTCCTGTTGTTCCTGAGTCTGGTTTTTTTTTTTCTTTCTTTGGTTTGCCCCTTTGTGTTTACGTGACCTTTCTGAGAACCCGTTTAACCTTGCGTCCTCTCCCCTTCCCTACCCACACCAATGACACTGTTTTTAATTTTAAGTTGTGTTTATATATACTGTATATACAGTTGAACCCCGAAATTTGCAGGGGTTACATTCCAAGAGCATACACGAATTGTGAACATTTGTGATGTAAAAAAATGCCTATAAATGCCTACAGTCTAAACACTAAATATGCTCCTAAATAGGCCCCAAACACTTTACCGTTAATAAAATGTAACGGTAAACTTTAGACGTGGGAAACTGTAATGACATGGACTGGCTACTTTCAAACCTTCCGCCTCTGAGTACAGCGGTATTTCATCATCCCAAGACATGTTTTTATATATGCTTGCTTTGTGCTCTCTCGAAAATACCAAAAAATGTATACAGTTGTATTTTATATGTAAATTTAGCTGAATTTACATTAATATTTGTTACAAAATGAGTATTTTTTATTAATAGTTTAGCACTAAAATGCATGTTTCCATGAACTGTGAAATCTGTGAACAGCCGAGGCTGCAAACTCTATACCGCAACTTTGCGGGGGACACTGTAAATGAAAACTTAGTGGGGACTTCAGAGAACTGCACCCACTTTGTCTCCCGACTCATGGTGGAGGTATGCAGGCTTTCACAAGTCTTAATACACAGACCAATAACGACCTAGTCGCACATATCAGTCATTAGTGTGAGTGTGTGTAGGGGTGTGTGGTGGGGGATTGCGAGAGTCTTACAGCAGATGGGTACACTAAGGGTGCTGTCCTTTGTTCATCATGAAACAATATGTTTACAACATATAAAAAAATAATTAAAATTGAACTGCTATATAAACAAAATGTCACGGAGTAGACCCGAATGAAGGTGTATGTGCCCAGCTTGTAGCATGACGGAGGTGAGGAGTTTGTGAGGGAGTTCGGTCCAAACAAGGTATGATGCCCAGGAGCACTGACGGTCAGCCACAAAACACAGAAGGAAGCACTCCAGTTGTTGGTTGGCCCGCTCCATCTGACCATTCGTCTGAGGATGGTACCCAGACAAGAGACTGGTGGTGGCCGAGACAATGTCCTTGGGGAACCCATGCAGATGGACTACCTGCTCGATGACAAGTTCAGCGATCTTTTTAGCAGAGGGGAGTCCCGTCAGGGCCACCAGGTGGACAGCCTTTGAGAAGCGAGCCACAATACTGAGGATGATGTTCTTTCCAACAGAATCGGGGAAGTCCAGTCCACTATGGAACCACGGGCGACGAAGTACAGGTGAGGGCTGGAGTTCTGCTGAAGTAGAGGGGTTAAGGGTCTTACCATGGGCGGAGGTAACGCAGGCTTTTATGTACTCCATTACGTCCTTACGAATCGTTGGCCACCAAAAGGCCCGTTGGAGGAGAGATAAAGTCTGTTGATAGCCTGGATGGCCAGCCATGGCTGAAGAGTGGGCCCATTGAAGTGCCTCCTGACAGTGCGACTGTGGAACATGCAAGTCCCCAGAGGCGTATTAGGAGGAGGGGCGTCCAAGGCATGTTCCGAGTGGACCATGTCTTCCAATCCCCACCAGAAAGGAGCCAGAATGATATGAGGAGGCAGGACAGGCACAGGGTCCATCCTGGGGTTGTCGTGAGAGTGTATCAGCCTTGATGTTACAGGGCCCCAGACAGTACGTGATGTTGAAATTAAATAGTTCAAAAAACTGAGCCCACGGTGCCTGCCTGGGGTTGAGATATTTGGAGTTCTTTAGGGTGCTGAGGTTCTGATGGTCTGTCCAGACTGTGAAGGGGTCACCACCGTCCTTGAGCCAGTGACGCCATTCTTCCAGAGCCCACAGATGACAAAACCAAGGAATATGGTCGTGTTCTGGTGGAACGCACATTTCTCCAACTTGCAGAACAGTTGATGGGCCAGCAACCTCTTTAACACTGCCCTGACATGTTTGGTATGCTCTTCAATGGTCTTGGAGTAGATTAGGATGTCATCTAGATAGGCAAAGCACCAATGACCCAACATATCACAGAGAACATTGTTAATGAACTGTAAGGCTGGAAGGCTGAAGGGCTTGTTCCACTTTGATGTGAACCAACTTATAGGCAAAGTTTGGTAAAGACCTTAGCACCAGAGACAGAGTCCAAGGCGGTATTGGTAAGAGGGAGTGGATGATGGTTCTTGATGGTTATGTTGTTGAGCCCCAAATAGTCAATACAAGGGCGGAGATCCCCATCTTTCTTTTTTATGAAGAAGAGCCCCGCGGCTGCGAAGGAGGTAGATGGGCGGAGCATGCCATTTCGGAGACCCTCAGCACGCTGCTCCCCAGCTGTGAGGGAGTAAAGAAGGCTGCAGGGCCAGGTCAATGGCCAGGTCGTATGGTCTGTGAGGAGGAAGGCAGACAGCACTGTGTTTGCAAAAAAACCCCACCAGGTCTCGGTACGGGATGGGAATGGACTCCAGGTTGACATTGGGGCCTCGGACTCCCCAGAGCACGTCCTGGCCTGAGCCGCGAGACAAAGCTCTTGACAGGTTGGCCCCCATTGCAGGATCTTGTGCTGTGACCAGGAGATGATGGGCGGCGAGGTGAGGTTGGTGAGGTAGAAGTGAATGGATTCAGAGTGGTCGTCGATGGTGAGCTGGATGGTTTGAGTGCGGTGAGTGATGGGACTGTTGGATAGGGGGTGACCGTCAATGGTTGTGATGTGTACAGGCTGGGATAACACCTCTTTTTTAATCCTCAGCTGGGCAGCGAATTTGTGGTTGAGAAAATTATCAGCTGCCCCCGAATCCACGAATCCAGTGATCTGTTTGGTACCCAGACCCCATATTCACCTGGTCTGACTGTTTCCCGGACGGAGAGGACAGATGGCATGATGGTGATCGGGGGAGGCACAATAGGCACACAGGCATTGCCGTTGACAGGGAGGTGCATCCTATTTGCATGGGTTCCCTGGGTCCAAGTGAGTGGGCGCGGGTCTGGGCGTGCTGGCGAGAAGCAGATCTATTTTCTAGCAGAGTTAAATTAGACTTTCGAGGGATTCTGGAAGCTTGCGAGTGGCCAGCTCGCTCTTCATTCTGGACGACAGCCCCTCATAATAGGCGGTCCGGAGAGCCGCGTCACTCCAAGTCGTCTGAACAGCCAACATGCGAAATTCAGATGTGTAGTGGTTGACATTCCGATCTCCCTGCTGGAGATGATAGAGACGAGAATCCACCACCATCTCACTCTCCGGATGTTGGAAAGCAGCCTTGAACTGGCTAGTGAACTCTTCATGAGCTGTCGATTGTAGAAGGAATTTTTTAATCCCCTTCAATTCTATTTTATAATTCATATTTAACCCATATATGTCTGTGTAAAAGTTAGGAAACCCCTTGTCTCACAAAGCCTGCTGATAAGGGCCCCTCAGCCAGCACGAGGGGGGGCTTCCAGGGAAAGCCCTAATTGAATCCAGCTGTTACATACCATGGACATAGGAAACATGAGACAAGGGGGGGGGGCTCTGTGGGATGGAGGAGAATGTTTAAAAGGGTCTGAATGTGGCGACTCAAGGCTTTTTTCCTGCAGGAATGCCCAGAGAGAACATCATTTCTCTCTGAATAAAAATTCCTGACTTCAGAGCTGATCTTCCGATTCTTTCTTCCGGCCTCCACGATCATTACTACAACACGATCGTTTGGCTTTCAAGACCACTGTAGCCCACTCAGCTGCCTGCCTGGAGAGGAGGGACATGAGGAGTGCGATGCGACTCCAATCCAAGGGGTAGCACTGTGACTGAAACTCAAACACAAGAGAGAGGTTGGTGAGGAAAACATTGCACCGCCCGTCCACTCCATTCCATTTTTCCGGTAGAGACATTTTTGGTAAAACGCTGGGATTAGTTGAAGGAGAAGGTGAAGCAACAGAACCAGATGCCTATGGAACAGAGGCTCATTCAGCTGCTGAACTGGGAAGCGTCTGTTGCAAGATGGTGACTTCAGCACGGAGATTTGAGGTCTCCGTGCGTAAGTTTACCAACTCCTGCTTCAGAGCGGCTATCTCGGCTGACTGCTGATTGAGCATTTCCCAGAGACGATTCACATCAGCTGAACTCAGGGACACAGAAATTCTATCACGGAGTAGACCTGAATGAAGGTGTATGTGTCCAGCTTGTAGCGTGACGCATTGGCTCGAACGTGAGAGACACGAGAGAGCTGGTTAATCATGCAGTTAGTCTGTGAACGCTCCAAGAAGGAGTTAGGATTTCCACCAAGGAAACCACGTTCACAAAGCACACAAATAAGGTAAGAGAATGGCTTGAGAGATATAGTCTCAATACAGCATCATGTATTGAGACTATGTACATGTATTGAGACTATGTACTATGTACTATTGAGACTATGTGAGGGAGTGGTGCAGAGGGATCTGGCAACCCGAGGGCTGTCAGATCCACCTGCACAAGTTCACCTGTTTTGTGTGTAGTAATTAGGAAAAGGAAGTGTCTGCGTTGTGTGATTGGTGTAGAGAAGGGTTGTGTGTGTATTTATTTCCCAGTCGATCCAGAGAGAGATTGTGTGGACACCGTA
>JBBPDC010081695.1:0-10287 GCA_037974485.1 Hemigrammopetersius urotaenia
CACTAATCAGGATCACTGAGTGAGTAGAGCTGGACTTCTTAAAGGCAGAGGAACAGTCTCTGAGAGACAGAATTCTTGCTGATAGCCAGGAATTCAGATACTGATGTGCAGCAGTGCAATACAAAACCATACAGTGTGATTTCCGGATTATTTTACATCCTGTCTCTCACAGTGGGAATGATGCAGCTACAGTGTGAATCTCAGACCCTCCATGATTTCTAACTGGGAGCACTTATGTTCCTCACTGTAAGTCGAATACTGCCATTACGCAGTTATATAAATAAGGTAGTATCATTGTGATATACTGAAGCTGTATTGGTTGAGGGTGTAACAATTGTAGTATAAAAAAAATCTCCTTCAAAACTGTATCAAAATGTAAAACTGCACAATACGTCCTGCGTCTCCGAGAGGGCGGAGCCGCTGAACACACAGCCGGACTTAAATTTCGTTTCTACATTTAAAGGGTTCGTCGTTTTTAGGCTTTGTTTTGTTCGATTGAAAAAGCTCCGGAGCTAATCTAGTGGAATCCTCACAATTTGTATCAAACCAGTTGTTTGCAAACCTCTGGCACCTCTGGTCAAGCGACGAACGAAAATAAGTGCACGTTCTCAGAGAGCACACTTGTGCCCATTGTAACATACATTTACTGTTTATTTGCGGAGTTTAAGACGTATTGGTATAAAGAAAACCTCGAATGTGGCGTTTCGTGGTTTATATGTAACTCTGAAGCTTCTGAACTCAGAAACTGCACTGAAGATGGCAGAACATAGTGTTTGTGTTCATATTTGTCGAGAATATGTACTGTATGTGTATCATAACACTCACTGTATTGAAAATTTGCTTCATGGTGCTAAATAACACAATGTTTAGTTACACCCATAAAAGGTATCGTCATGGTCAGTTGCAAGAATACATTGATTTGTTGAAACATTCAGAATCTGTAACGTAATTTTTACAATAATGTGAAACACCTATATTTTGTTACATGTCTTGTGTGTGTGTGTGTGTGTGTGTGTGTTTTAATTCCGGGGTTTTTATTCCAAATATTGGCTTTGGAGATTCAAGGCCTTGCTTTTGCTCCTCCCTATAGCACCACGTTGCCAGTTCCCAGGTGACTGTAGGTGGTGTCCTTAACCAAGAACCCTTCCATCCCACCGTATCACTAATCAGCTGCGGAAACCAGAGCGGCCATAAAAGAATCCATTTGTCTTCATCCTCACATTTTCTATCCTAAAAAGGGGTTTTAACTTAATCGTACCTCTCAAGCGTTCAGACTAGAGTTTCCATATCGGATTTCTAAGGCCTGAAACCGCCTGCATGTGCATGTTCACTGGAGATGTGTTGAAGTGTTTGTTTAGGTGAGTATCGTCATTTTTGCTTTGAGGCCAGCAGTATGTGGAAAAGTGGGGGGAAAAATCGATATGGAAACTCCATTGTTTCAGCAAAAAATAAGTAAATTCAAGATTTTTATTTTGAATCTTGAATGTATTTTTTGCTGAAGCAGGTGCTGTGTTGATAACACTAGCTCTGGTTTACCTCGTCGATGGGCTTCATTGAAGGCAATCGGATTTTTGACATTTACTTTTATTTTCCGTCTAAATCTTTGAGTGTAATCTTTAGTAGCCCTTAAATGCTTTGACCCACTAACACGATACACTAGCATTGTGACGGACTGCAGATGGTATATTTGATGTTTGACCAACACGAGTTCTAAACTGAGCATATTTTTCTGTACATCTGTTTCTAGAAATCAGGCGTGAGAGCCTCTGAAACCGACGGATAGCCAAGGCTAACTCCGTAAACAGCCTGGACTGCCTGCAATAAAATGGTTCATAAGTAAAGTTCTCCTCACCACTCCCTCCAGGTGCTGCTCTTCAGAAGCCAATGCCAGTCATTTGATTGGCCTGTCTCTGTTTAGAGGAATTGTTTACTGGAAAAAATGTCGTGATTAGTGGCTTCTAGTCTTGGGCTGTTAAGTCGAATAGACTTGCGTTTGTGGTTTCTGACACGATGTGTCGCATATTTACGTAGCATGTTACATCGTACAGTGTCGAACCACATATACAGGTCTGTCTGAGACTTAAACTGGTTTGACGTTCGCAGTTTTTTATGATACTTACAGGGTTCCATTACTTGTTGACTTCTTTAGCCTAATAACTCCGATACAAATCGAATAAAGCAAACGACGTCCCCAAACAAGTTACCTGAGTAGTTACAGTAAAACTGTGTGCGAGTAAATGTTTGTGCTGTTACGGTGGGTGGGATTAGTTCATCAGATTGGCTTCTGATGCTCGACATGCCTTTGGAGCTTTTGCGCTTGGGTGGTGTTCTGGAGTGCTTCTCCTGGGTGGTGTTCTGGAGTGCTTTTGAATGTATGACGTGGATGAAGCTCCCGTCTCCATGGCAGAGCAACTCCAGCGTTTGCTGCTTTTCTTTTTGATCTGATGATGTTTTGCCAGTGCTGGTCCGTCAGGTCCCCGCTGTAGGAATGGCTCTGTCAAATTTCCACCCTCTCTTACGGGTTTCACGCTTTCCCCTGCGTAGAGCTGTTACGTAGACGTGCATATGTGGTTAGTGACGCTGTCTGAAATACTGTTGTTCACGGAACAGTTGGCCTGAAAATGTTTACTATTACTTTAATCTCAAACTCTGTGTGATTTCTGACGCTGTATGACAAATTAATCAGTACGGTTAACAAGCGACATCTTAGGTACGCACTGCGCTAGCTAATCGTTACAAACTAATTTGATAGCTACGTTTGACTAATAACGATAAGTAACGACTATATTTATCTGGTGATGACTTTCTTAACTACATTTAACTGGTAGCTGTAAACTAACTGGTTAGCTACATTGGCCTCCATCTTGTCACCATGTGCGTCTAATTAACTAAACCTGGTGTGTGGGTTAATTTAGTCTCTTTCCAGGCTATTCCTTTTAAGTTCACTGGTTGTGATCCAGGGTATCTTCTTTTATTTATTTGTCATCTTCCAACCATTCAGCTGAAATGCAGTCAGTGGGTATTCGTCTCCGACAAGCTGTTTCCAGTGGGTTTGGAAGTGGCTCTGGGTGAGAAAAGCGCACAGCAGTGCTGGAGCGAGGTCTCGTAACGGCAGTATCCGACATTGCACACAACCTCTTCCGCAGCCATTTTGCAAGATATCAGGGATTTCTCTCTCTCTCCATTCTCTCGCTTCCCCAGCATCCTCTTAGCCTTAACCGTCAGTTTATAACCAGCCAGAACTGTACTGTAAATATCTCACTCAGATGATCCTTTGTTGACTTCTTTTTGCCCTCTGAAAGGGTTGGTTTATTTCTCGGAGAGTCGTGCACTGGACTGGTTCTGTACCTCCTTTGTGTACACACACCCACACACACCGTGTTCAGCCAGGTGGCCTCTCCTTACTGTCTACTGTTCTGTAATTTTGTGCTGAAGACTCAGCGTTCTCCTCATGCTCTCAGAAATGTTGAACTAACCTTGGAGGTGTTGGCAGTAGTGAATAAAGCTACTTTGTTTTATACTTTCTCCTGGATTTATTTCGTATTGATGTCTTGTGATATGTGTGGGTTCCATGACATTTCAAATGTTTGCATGAATCCAGATACGAGCCCCATTTACATTTACGGCGTTTATCAGACGCTTTTATTCAAAGCGGCTTCCATTCCCTACCTACAGGGGGCAGTCTCTCCACTAACACCATTAGCATAGATGACCAATCTGTCCAACAGTGACCTCAGGGTAGACCAGCGGAGGAGGGGTTGCCTTTCGGAGTCTTGGTTCTTCCTCCAGAGTTTTTCCACACTGCTGCCTTTGGGTCGCCGGGGGCGGGTGGTGGGGGCGTAGTGCGTAGGATACTTACCTCTAGAGGTCATGGGTTCGAATCCTACCTTCAGGACACCACCACTGGGTTCCTGAGCAAGACCCTTAACCCCAAGTTGCTCCAGGGAGAGACTGCCCCTGTAGTGCAAGTCGCTTTGGATAAAAGCATCTGATAAGAAAATTAGAGCTAGATTTTGTTGGAATAGTAGCTTGAGAGTTTCGACTCCACAGCATCTGCAACTGACAAACATCTGGTTCAGCTCGTCTGTTAATGACCAGGTTTAGTGTAAGAGTGTAGGAAAACTGTGCTGGATGCCAGCCCTCCAGGACAAAAAGTGTGCAAAGCCTCATACATTTGTCTGCTACTGCAGTTTTGGATGTCACTAAGTTTCATCCATATTTATACGAAACTTTGTGTCATGGAACGTCAATGTCCTGAAACTCAAAGTTGGGCTCCGGTGCATTCAATTTCCAAGAGTTCAGCTGTGTTGCATTCTGTTGACTGAACATGACTAGGAATGGCACACAATGGTCTATATACGAGCCCACAGTTGTTGGTACGTAACCAAGAAGAGCAGAAACCAAGCGATGAAGTCCAGGAAATCATCTGTCGACATCCGAGACTGGATTGTGTCAAGGTACAAAAAAGAATATTCAGCGTTGAAGGTCCCAAAAAGCACTTTGGTCTCCATTATGCACAAATGGAAGCCACAGGGATGCTTCCCAGACCTGGCCACTGGACCAAACTGAATAATTGGGGAAGCTGGGCCTTGGTCAGAGAGGCAGAGCTCCAGTGATCCCTTGTGGAGATGGGAGAACCATCCAGAAGTCATCTCTCTTTTCATCACAGAACACGGCACAGTCCTCTGGAAAAACATGGAGAGCCGGAGACTTGAGAGGAGACCAGAAGAGGAGCTTGCGAGGGTTGGATACTGAACAAAATCCAAAAGATACTGCATGCTTTTGTACAGCCCCAAATCAGAAAAAGTTGGGACAGTGTGGAAAATGTGAATAAAAAAAACAAAGCAGTAATTTACAAATTTCCCTTCACTTTTATTTCATTGCAGACAGTATGAACAGTATTCTTTGGTCGACATCATTTGATTTGTAAATAAACATCCATTCTTGCCATTCAGGCTTGCAACACGTTCCAAAAAAAGTTGGGACGGGGGCAATTCAGGGGTAGTAATGAGGTATAATTACTAAAAAATCACGTGATTCGAAACTGGTGATGTTAACAGGGGACTGCAATCATGATTCGGTACAAAAGTAGCATCGAGGAACGGCCTACTCCTTTAGGAGCAACGATGAGCAGAGGATCGCCAGTTTGCCACCAAGTGCGGGCAAAAACCTTTGAAATGGTGAAGAAAAACGTTTAGTCCTTGCTGTTAGTCCCGTTTGCTGTTAGTCCCGCTTGGAAAATGTGCTTTATGTTTTATAAGAATGGATTCAGCAGTGCAGTGATCCAGAAAGTGTTGAAATCAGGATTCCCTTATTTCTGCTTTAGTGTCTGAATTGTCTCCCATCGATACAAAGTGTTTTTATGAAACATTCCAGAAGAATGACTGGAGAAAATGTGAGGAATGTGGACTTCTCCTCCCTCCAGATTGTCCCTGTGCTCTTCATGCGGCCCTGAATATGTGGAGATATATAAGTGCTCTTATTTTGGCTTTATTTAAAACTAATCCAGGTTTGTATAGACATGGATTCATATACGGCTGGGCGATTTGGCCTAAAATCAAAACCTCGATTAATTGAACGTTTTAACTCAATTACGATTAATGAACGATTATTTTATATATATTTGTTTATTTTGCCCTCATAGTTCACAGACGAGTTGCTCAGTCGTCTCAGTGTTTGAGCTCTCCGTGCTCGACGTGTCGGCGGAATAATGTAACATAACGGAGCGGGGTCACGTGACTCCACACGCGGTAGTGTTTTTAAAGGGAAAGTAATCGAAATAATCAACCTGGAAAAATTTGATCGATTATAGGTTCTGAATGTCGATTTCGATTACTTTTTTTTCCCCATATATTATTCATATATTATTATGGCTGGTTTTATTATCCTTTTTCAATTCCAGAGTAGATGCTGGAGATTGTAGCCTGTTTAGTATTGGATCGAACCTAAGAACCTAAGAGTTCATAATACAGTAGCGCTCGCGGTTTCAGTCTCTTGCGGATTTTTTCTATGAAACTAAACTAATAATTGTTCGCAGGAACCCCCTCACATTCGTGGAAACCACAGATATCCTCCACATATTTTTTGCTTTTGTGACGTCCAGGCCGAAGTGTTTAGGTAGCATATTTAGGGTTTACATTCTAGAAATAGGAATTTTATGCATTTTTTTACCACCGTTTTTATCACAGTTTTCCCACTATGTGCCGGTTTTTTTATGTTACAAAATTAGTAAATAATATTTTTCTTAATAATATATTAAATATATGAAACTTTATTTAACACATCACAAAGTAGCTGTTCACTATACATGGGTGCTCTTGGAATATAACCCCCGCGAGGTTTTCTGTACTGAAAGGTTTTTCACATTTACTAGGTATCATGAGAGCAAATATGTTTATTTCAAAATAATATATGATAATATATTGATAATGAAGTATATTTTATGGTCCAGAATGCTGTAAAGAAACATTTTTTTCCCCAATTCCAGCATTGTTTATTAGTATCGTCATCAGCAAGAAGATAGTAGCCTGTTTAGTATCAGATCGATGATGGCTGGTATCGTTTAGCAGGGGTGCAGCCTGACTGGGGGCGTGGCGGACGGATGATCCTCCTTCCCGAACGAGAGAAGTTTCCTCGGACGCGGACGGTCGTGTTGTGCGGTCCTGTCCTTTCTAACAACCAGGAATGGCTGTGAACCTGAGCAGGAACGGCCCTGCCCTCACGGCGGCCTACAAGGAGGTGGTGGACGAGAAATCGGAAACCAACTGGTAGGTCAGACGAGCAGGAAGAGCTCCGCTGACATCTTTCTGGTTAGCTACCGTTTCACAGCACTGCCTCTAATTTAATTATCCGTTCTACCTTGAATGTTCCGACTGTTCCATTCTAAAACCTGACCCCCTGTGCAGCCTGTGCTACCTGTATCTGCCGATTCATTTAAGGTGGAACTGACAGTTCAGACAGAAAGTCAGGGGAAATGAAGCTAACTTCACCTTAGCATTGCCAGGTTAGCCTGTTAGCTGCTACCGTGTAAGGCTTCAGTTCTCTAGTGTGAAACAGCACCGTTTTCCGGAAATGTCCTAAATATCTAGCACTTTGGCTGAGTGTTTTATTGAAACCGTATCATCGAAGCAGTCTTGGTCATTTTTGTGTAAACACTGTATAAGTTACCCATCTGGACGTGTTTTGTGTTTCCTTTCATCGCTGTTGCTTCACTTTACATGAAAAAACAGTTGTCCAGTTGTATTAAGACCTTTTTTCATGAGTGAAGTGATCTAGTCTCGCTTTCCTTTTAGGTAAAAAACTAAAAGTTGGTTGCGTTTGCATGTGTGATGTCTTAATATTACCACCTCCTCCTGTTCCAGAGGCTGCAGAGTCAGGATTTATAAGTGTGTTGCGTTGAAAACTGGGATTTTGTGTTTTCCCAGCAGCTGAACAGCCACTGCTGTGCTCTGTGGCAACTGTAATTTACTATGACTGCAGTGTTATTTTAGTTTTAGTGCATTGTTTGATAATCCAGTGCTTGTTGATGCTCTTAGCTGCATATCAGCAGCTTCCAAAATCTCTAAAATAAGAAAAGCATTGCCGGTAGAACGGGACACCCTGGATCCAGGCTCACTGAGCATCGGCTTGAGGGATATGAACTAGGGCTGGGACGATTAATCGAAAAGTAATCGAAATCGACATTCTGAACCTATAATCGATCAAATTTTTCCAGGTCGATTATTTCGATGACTTTGCCTTTAATTTCAGTTGTTCAACATTGATGTTCAATAAATAATCAAGTGATGCCCCCTTCATTCAAAAATCTCTCACTTGTAATATGTGAGCATATTTACTTAACAAAACTCGTCAGTGAACTATGAGGGCAAAAAAAATGAATGGTTCATTAATCGTAATCGAGTTAAAATGTTCAATTAATCGAGATTTTGATTTTAGGTCGAATCGCCCAGCCCTAATATGAAACTCCCCTAGCATTTGTGTTTGTGTGTGTTGAGGTAGTGTTTTGTTTGACTGGTGAACTAAAATAGTGTGTTTGAGAAGCATAAAGCTGTTAAATGCGGTATTGTGAAAGCTCTTCTTTCAATCAGTGTCACCCCCTCCATTATAGGGACCCATATCCTACATATTTCTTCCTATTATTTCTTTCCTCCGGCATTCAGTTATGTTTGTGTAATTTTACATCCCAAAAATTGACCCAATGAATGAATTTAACATGACATTTTCTAATACTTTATCAGTTCCTTCGGCTGTTATCAAGCTTTGTTCTGATTGGCTGTCCTGTTTTAGAGCTCGTTTAAAAACAGCCAGTCAGAAACACTCCTTATAACCTATGAATGAATGGAGTTAAAATCTGTAACCTGGATATGCAGATATATGCAAATGTAGCAAATAGTGAATTTGTAACAGGCAGCTTTGTTTCCGGAACATTGTTTATGTACCGCACTGAACTGTTTTACTTTTATAAAAGCAAAGAAAATTGCTTCATTTTAATAAAGTGTGTGAAAGCCTAGAATTTCTGTGCTAGATGTTTGGTAGATGAGTAGTTTGACATCGTCATTATGTGGAAGTGTGTTGTTCTGAGTTCGTAGTTGTCCTGGCAGTGACCTGTAAGTAAGGAGTTTTATATCTTGACATGATCCAAGTCCACCCAGGAAGAGACTGACTGTTGCTTTCCTCTGAAACTGGGCCACATCGAAGAAGCCGAAGATGGTTAATGTAGCCTCGTGCTCAGGAGACACGGCTGTGAGGCTAGAACTGAAGAGTATTTAAAAATAACCCACATTTAATTACATTCGCTTCCAGCCCAGTGCTTTGACGCCGTCATGCAACAAATTGCAAAAATAATTTCTTTTTATAAAATTGATGCAGTGGCAGGACTGACTGTGCGGTTGTGACTCTCACTGATTTTTTTTTTTTTTTTTTTACTAATAATTGTTGACGGAAACCCCCACACCTATGGGGAAACTGCAGATATCATCTTTTTTTTTTTTTTGGTTTTTGCTTTTGTTACGCCCGGGCCTCGTCCGCCACGCCCCCCGTTCTTGTGTTGGGTTGTTTGTGTTTGGGTGCGGTGGCTAGCAAGGCAACCGAATGAGCCTCCAGTGCTCAGCATCCTGCCCAAACATAAACAACCAGCATAAGGATGAGGGGGCGTGGCATATGAGGCCTGGAAGTCACAGTCACATGTACTTAGAGGTTTGAAAGTAACCAATCTGAGAATGTTATTTATTTCTCCTTGCTGCTGCCCTGTGGTGCATTCCTGGCAGGCGCAGCCTAGAATGTCCCCCATGGAGTAATCTCGAGTGCCCTGTATTTTTATAACTCGCATTTAAATGCATACTGCATTTATCCTGCTTATACCAAAGAAAGCTCGCATGAATTAGTCTATATAGGCAGTAGTCGAGTTGTAAAAACAAATCAGGGGTGAATTTTAACAGACATATTTTGTTCTGATGACACTGCACATGGTGGGAGAACTGTGTACCCTTTTTATTGTTGTTTAAGCAAAAACATAATTGATATATTCTGCTGTCCTAAAGCAACATGCATGGTGTGGATGTTACGTGTCAGATACTCCTGTCATTGATCCTCAGAATTGGAGTCAGTCCTCTGGCTGACATGGCTATCACATGCTCCATAGTTAGAGTCAACGCGAGTACTGAATGTCATTAAAGTCACTGTTGGTGGAATGGGCAGGTGTCCCAATACTTTTGTCCATATAGCGTAGATAGTATATGGCCACTTTCAATGTACTATATGAAGAAAACAAACTCAATTCTTCCCCCTTGAACAGTTCGAAGCAGTTTACAAGCACTGAAAGATTCTAAATGTACTGTTCACTCCCCAAAAACAGCCGTCTCTCGCTCGCGGTACTTTACTCAGTTCTTTACTCAATAGACCTATGCATTCATTGATAAAATAGCACAAGGGATGGAAGGAGGGGGTGTTCGTTTTAGAAGTGGGGTGATTTTGACTGTTTTTATTTCGGGGGGGGGATGACCTTCCTCCTCATCCCCCCTCAACTCGAGTATATTAGGGGTAACATCGGTATTTTACATCCTAGTACTGTAACAGCAGTTCAGTGTACACTGGAAAGTATGGATAGGGAATACTTTACATTTTGAAATGTAAAGTATTAACTGAGTTTAAAATTAAATGAAATGAAAGGAATTTTTAGGCATTCACGGTTTTCTACTGTACACGGGGTCTCCTGTAGTCTCAGCCTCAGACGTCACGCCCACAGAACGTTGGCTAAACGTCTGATGCATATGGTACACTTAACTGGAA
>JBBPDC010081715.1:0-10287 GCA_037974485.1 Hemigrammopetersius urotaenia
ATATTCACACATATACACATATATAGAATAGAAACCGGTCAATGACTAAGCCTTTATTAGCCATGCAGATACTTCTCCAGGCTTTAGTAATCTAAGATTAAAAACTAGTAATATTTCTGACCAAAGACTGTGATTACTCCACACTAGTAATTTATCAGAGCTTCAAAAGTTGTGCCATTTTTATATGCTGAAAAGGTAAGTAAGTGTAAGTAATAATGTGGATCTAACTTCTGTATAGTCCAGAATCACACACTCACATTTGAACAGTACTATATAAACTTTGCCGACATTATTGCTTGGATTCTCTTGACATCCAGGTTGATCCTAACCTTAGGATGAGGTATAAATAGGTGGACCATGTGATGATGACTCTGCTTACAGTTGTGGTGTTGATGCCAAAGATGTCTGACGTGACCTTCTCTTGAAAGCTGACTGCAACTCAGCAGCAGCACATCTTATCCCGTGTGCCATTCTATAATTTGTACTTGGCTTCCTTTTCCATTGCATTGTATGTTCTCTGTGCCCTACTCCAGTTCATTAACTTAGATGTGGTGAGGGGAATTGATTCCCTGAGCTGAGATTCTAATTCTTTATCCTTGTCCTCCAGTTTCAGCAGCAGCAGCAACAACCAACTTATTCTTGTAGAGAAGTGTACTTACTAGATGAAGGGGGGGGGGGTCCCATAGTTGTGGTCTGGTGTTTGTGGTACCTCATCCACTTCTTCCACAGAAGAACATTTATTAGCCTGCTAAAATGTTCAAACTCCATGTATGTCAACTCCAAGACGAGCACTAGCTCACTCAAAAGCTGACTCCAGAGACAACTGAGCTTTCCCTGCGTTGTTCCAAAAACATCATCATCATGCAGCACTGGCCTTCAGTCTTCAGTTTTCTTTCGAAGCGTGCCAGCATGCTCTTATGGATTAAAAGAATGGCGTAGTCGAAGAATGACAAGTGAATGAGAGACTCAACACATAAAAAGCTTAGTTTTGATTTTGCGTATGATAAACTGTCACAGTTCAGATGAATGAAACAAGCGGCACTCGTGTGTAACCCAGGTACGACGAAGGAACTGATTTGACTCATTAGTCCCAAGTTGTACAAAAGCTTACTTAAGCATTGTTTATGAACCACACATCATTGTTCTCGAAAAAATGAAAGTAGATACATTGTACTCCTGGAAATAAGAAGTGTGAAAAGTTCTCAAAAGCTCTAAAAATGGTAAACTATTCATTGTATTTCATTATTTTAACCAATATTAGTGGACCTGTTGGTAAAATGAAACAGAATCCACATTGTTTAGATCCAAAAGATCAAACTGTATCTTCAAATACAGAATCTGTGGATACAAGAACAGCGTTTTTTTGCTTCAACTGATTTGCCATTTGACTGCTTTAAAGCATGACATTCATCAAAGCTGATTAAACAAAAGGTGTAATACTGCTTGGACTAGCCAGAGAGAGGGGTAATGTCTGTATATTTGCTTGGAGCCTCTGCTCCTCTAATGTCTGCGTACAAACATGAGTGGCAGTGTTGCTGTGTTAGTGCTTTAATGAACTTCACTGCCATGCATGAAGTGCCTGGAACACTCCTGAATGGCAGGTAATGCAGCATCAGGAATCATACGAGGGACACTTAAGCATGAAGTTACAACTTTTTTACATGGTCTGTAACCTGAAAGGAGAAGTTTGGTGTGAAAGAGACCTTGGGTGTATTGAAACATGATAACGATTATGGACTTTTGTCGAGTAGCCCACCTTCATTTTTGCACCATTAGGTTTAAAGTAGCTCCACACTTCATTTCTAGAATTCTGAGGCCCCTGACATTTATAACGAGACACTGAGATCTTTGAAAGTGCACAGGTAGTTTATTAAAAACACAGTTTATACAGACAGTACCTTTAGGGAATTTCCGGCACAATATTAAGGCACGATATGTCGACTGAGGAGCATGAATGAAACTGAGTAGTAAATCCGTTTGAGCTAAGTTTATGCCATTTGTTGTATGATGCTCTTCATTCTCATGTAGACAGTCACCAGATATTCTAGCTGGAATCCACGCATTTCCTCGGAATTCATTTTGTTCGTTCGGGCTTGTCAGTTGACTTACAGTACCTTCAGGGAAAATAAACTGTCTTTTTAATAAACTACCTGTGCACTTTCAAAGTTTTCAATGTCTTGTTTTAAAGGTCAGGGTCCTCAGAATTCTAAAGTGTGGAGCTTCTTTAAGCCTTGTTAATGGTGTAAAAATAGTGACTTATCTGCACTGGCTACTATCAGCCTAGTAGAGCCTTGGGGTTGGCATCGGCTAAAAGCTCTGTGTTCCGGAATGCGGGGGGGCAAATGTACTCAACAAAAGTTCATGTCATGTTTCAATACACCCCAGGTCTATTTCACTTCTCCTTTGACATTAAATATTTAAGCTGGGAAAATTTGGCGCCCATAAAAACATTTACGCCTCAGTTGCTATCATAAAAGATTGTCCTCGTGAAAAGGTCGGCACGTACTGACTTTTGTTTCTTGGTGCTTCACAGCAATTGGCCACAGGAGTCACAATCTCACTCTAATGAAATTTAGTTTTTGTAATTCAAAAGAAATAATCCTAATATCCTAATCTATTTATAGATTTTTATAAGCAAACTGGTTTGTTTTTACGAGACCAACAAGAACATTATAATCACCATTTAAAAAGAATGCCTACTTTATACCCTTCTTCCTAAACGATTCAGCCTAATTTATTGACTTTAATGAACTTTGCTGTTAACAATTAATGATGTACAGCAATTTTAGCACAGCAGCATCAAAACTGGTTTAGGCTTTGTCTCCAGAGTGTGGAACATTATTTGTGCAAAGGAGTGTTTAAAGTGCAGCCTTCACGACTCTCTTTCTGACTGAAATCTCCACAGAGGCAACGTCTGAACAAAGCTACAGGCTGTATATGAGTGTCAGAAAAGTGCTGGACATGAGAATCTTATATAAAAGATTTTTCTCTCATGTCCACCACTTTATTGAGATATCTATCTCAATTTGCTCATATACAGCATGTATCTGTTCAATATATTTTCCAATATAATTATATATAAATAAATATAATCTATATCTATAGTTTGTATGATTATGTATCCCACTTTGTTGTTTACAGTGTTTCCTGATGAAAAAACAAACAAATAATGAAAGCTGAAAAGCAGCTGACATGCACAACTAGGCTGAACTGCTTATAGTCACCCCCCTGACTTATCTTCAGAAGACTAAACACATCACCGTCGACTCCTTAAATGTAATATTTCTAATGCATGGCGATATTTAAAAATAAAACTGCACAGGTTTTTAAAAAAATGCATGCATGAGCTAGTTTGTGTCTGTCAGAGTGCCTTGGGATCAGTTCAAACGCCTGCGCATCAAAGGCTGGGTTTAAGAAGCGTTTTGCACTCTTCACACATTTTAAAGAGCATTAAGTGATAAGAGGGGTATATCATTTGACCGAATTCCTTATGATGGAAGTTCAGACGACCACATCAATGCAAGATGGAGTCAAAGCCCCTACATCTCCGGGTGGGTGAAAACAAGCACGGTTATACAACCGACTTACCCCTTTTGTTTGAAATAAATCCAGTCATGTAGTCTGCTCTTCCATTTTCAGCCCGGCAAATTATCTGTGCAATACAAAAATGGAAAAAGACCTGGGGACACACGTTTTTCAGTAACCGTGTCTCGGGCGAAATTACGCCAGGTATAAAATTTTACTGCACCGTCCCATCCGGCCAGTGCAAGTTTCACCGCGTCCTAAAGTTGAATTTCTGGATCGTCGCCACAGTAAACGCAAGGTCTGCCGGCCCACGAGTTATAAGACAAAGAGTTTCTCTCTTTTTCTCCACGACCAGAACGTGTTGCATTGAATGCTCTCCACATCTATGAAGGCTGTTTCACGAAGCTGTACACAGACAGTACAGCTGATCTGATAACTGCCGCTTCTCCCACTTCTCCCGCCCCTAATATCCCACCGCACCGCAGCACCGCACGCGCAAAGACGCGCAAAACGCTCCAATGAGGTGGAGAACATACACAGAATAATTCATCTGAGAGAGTAAATCACAGTCATTACAATTTGTATTACAGTCAGTACATCACAGCTACAGTATTCTCGGAGTAATAATTTTTAACATGCTAAGAGACCGTTTGAACACTTCTGTTTCCAAATTAATATTAATAGTAATTGTGAAGAAACTCCATAAAAGGTTAATTAACTCACTGAAGCATGAGTTTAGATTAATGCATACCAGAAATGGCTCAGTAATGCATACTGTATCATAATAGGGCATTTTTGTCATTTTCCTATAAATGTAAATGCCCTGAGCTTCACTCTCTGAATTTGTATAGGGGCGGGTGTTAGGGGAGATTGCAGGACCACTGGGGGGAGACAGAGCGGCTGTTTATGGTGGTGTACACTGATCAGGCTGGTGGAAATGCAGTGGTATTTCCTTCTAGTACAATTGAAGACTTGGACTACACACAGACACACACACACACACACACACACACATTTTCAAAGATACAAGGACAGGCTTGCATGGGCAGACCCACTGAGGCTAATAGGCACACACACACACACACACACACACACACACACACATATCATTCATTCATTTTCTGTAACCGCTTACCAGGGCCAGCAGGCACAAGGCAGGGACACACACTGGGTGGGGTGCCAGCCCACCGCAGCGCACGCACACACACACACACACACACACACACACACACATACACATCCTTCACTCGCATCATGGCCAATTTAGACTTCCCAGTTCCCCTGACACATGTCTTTGGACTTAGAAACCAAAGACCCCAGAGGAAACCCACGCCACCACGAGGAGAACATGCAAGCTCCACATGCGCAAAGCCAGGACCAGGATCCAAAATCCCCAACCTTGGAGCCACACACATGTATGCTGTAAAGTAAAACAATATAAACCTCATGACAGCTTAATAAAACCTGAATGTCCCCAGTAAGGGTCAATCCTTAAAGGGTCTATACAATGCAATCAGTATAATATCAGCATAGTAAGCTCAAGTATAAACCCATAGCAAATCCATTGTTAAAGTAAATGTGTATATTAGACAGCTGTCTTACCCATGTGAGGCTAATACATCTTTGAAGGAAAGTTGTTTTTGTGGTTACTGTTTTGTCTGTAGATTGATTGAAGGTCCGAGATTTAAGTTACAAGAATAAGCCTCTATTTCTTGGCTTTTCAGTTCATTGCTCTCTTTTATTTAAAGTTAAACACTAAATAAATACTTCTCACTTGTTATCCAATTCTGTCAAATGCATGGGCATCGGAAGCATTTTTAATGTTTTCTATGTCTTGACAGTTGTCTAGGAGGGGAAAAGTGGGATGATCTTTTGCTGTTCTTGTGGAGTTTAGATGCACATCCCAAAATGTGAACATATTTCCAAACGGTCATCATATTCATTCATACCTGCACTCACTGGACAGTTTAATTTGTTAATAGGTATATTTAGGCACATTACAGGAGTGATTATTTTTTTAGAAGTCTAAATGCTTTTAAAATTGTAACTAATTCATAGTACTAATTCATTTGTTTACATGTTTTCCTCAATATTTAAAGGTCTGAAATAATGGTATTATCTAAAATCTAGTCATGTAGTGTGATTTACTTCTATGCAGTACAGTGAAAGTAATCCACATAAGACCCTAATTTAGGTACAGACAATTTGCAAAATAATGGTCTTGCAAGGTGGTGGTGATGGGGTTTTTTTTGTTAGTTTTGGAATAATCTATGTAAAATATATCAGAACCACCACAAGTCAAAAGGATAAACTGAATATCAGTAAGTAGGGACTGAGCTATTGATAAATATCATCATTTGAAATCACACGAAAATTTGCAGATACTTTATGCCTTTAAACCTATATTTCATTTGCACCAAATGTTTTTTTTTAAATGTATTTTACAGACAGAAAAACAAAAACAAACACACACACACACACACGCACACACACACACACACACACACACATACACGCACCCACACACACACACACACAGCTCTGTCTGTCAGTGAAGCTCCCTGTGCTGTTTTATTTATTTAAAGGTGAAGTACCTTATGGATCTGGCTTGTAACTCACTGACCTACACATCTGCGCACCAAGCTGGTAGCCTGGTGATTAGGGATTTGCCCATGCGATTGGAAGGATATGGGTTCAAATCTCAGGACTGTCAGTGCCACCACTGAGGTACCCTTGAGCAAGGAAGCATCCTCACCCACTGCTCCCCAGGTGCTGCATTGCTGGTATTTATGTGCTGTTTGGGTAGTTGATCATTTTAAGAACAGGAATGACACAGTGGTGATATGCTAGTGTGTCTGGTGCTAGCATGAGTGTTTTGGGCACAGCCAACATTCTGGGATTACTGGCTACACTTAATAGCCGCTTTATTAGACACTTAGCTGGCATCTATTAAGCGTTTCATTGATTAACCATCCTCTAACCCTTCGTCACTGGTCTGTTTTTGACTGCAGAGCAGCTGTTGCTGGGATCAGCTGATTTTATTGTCTAAGCTTACAGATTTATTGGAATAATTTATTGACTTTAATTACTCATTATTTGAATAAGCTAACTAACCCACGCACCAGCTAGGGCAAAAGCTGGGAACAAAAGAGATGGTAGCATATCCAGGAGAAGAGGAGAGCATATTTAGAGGAGGTAGCATATTGCTTACTCCATTAATTTTCTTGGCAATTTGTATGGATTCACATTTTCAGTAAACCAAATGTGATCCATTTAGAGTTTGTCATTACCCTGGAGTTTGTAACCATTTCATGATGTCTCAAAAGTCACAACACAGCTCTCTGTTTAAGCTCTCACAGTGTTTATGTGAGTGTTTCTAGCATGTAAACAAAATACTAGCACAGGGAATGTGCCTGATCATATAATGCTAAGCAACGTGACATCACTTACCAAGACCTACAGCTTTGATGCTAGCTGACATTAGCTTGGTGAGCTTATAATAATTATTCAGAATTATGTTTACAATCAATAAGGCATTACTCTTTATCAGCTTAAATACATGCGTAAGGCCTCAGAGCGAGTTAATGCATACTTGCTGAACAACATGACCACTCAATTACAATTTATTTAGCAGTCAAGCAAAATTGAGCGTGTATCTTTTGAGCAAAAACAGCCTTGGCCATACCAACATTATGGCTTCTAAGCAAGCTACATTGAATAATAAATGTATTTTTTTTACGAAATGATAATTAATAAAAATATCCACTGGCATCAGCATTGTTTTAGTTTACATTCTGGTGCACTTATTGTACATGTACTAATGCTTTGCAATCCCTGCGACTACACTGAAAAAACATATTAAATTGTGAGAAAACCATTTCAGCGCATTGTAAGTACGTTGTTTCTGTGTTTTCTCATGTTCATTAACTGTTGTGGACACATGGCTTTATGAAAGGAACATCGTGCAATCAGTTAGTAGCATAACAACACATTTCGATCACTCAATTAGTCCCCAAGTGAATAACAAATGATAAAAAAAAACATTGATCAGAAACCAGTTTTAATATACGGTAGTTATTATTTTACCATAAAACACAGCACTCATGTGGGCCTCTTAATCTTCAGAGAAAATGACCTCAACACTTGAGAATTTGGATTTGGGAAAGAAATATGATTGCAGCTTGCTTAATATTCCCCTTTAATGTTAAGTACATTTTCATCTTTGTGAATATTAGCAAAATGTATTATTTTCCTCAATATTTGTAATTAACAGAGTTGACATGGTGTTGATATTTATGGGTTATATGTTTTCAAATGGAGCACTCAGTTCAGAATTTTCAAATATTTTAAAAGGTATCTAAGTTTTGGAATGTGCCCCTGAAATGTCTGTGAGACTGTGCAATATAGTTTGAAGGCTTAATTAAAGGCTAATTAAAGGCTAATACTAAATAATGAAAAAAATGCAAATGTACAGAATAGACTTAAGTGCAGTGTGCTGGTTACTGTTAATGTATATAGATAAAACATAAAAGACGGTGTGATGTAGCGAGCACGGTTGTGCACGATTTAATGAATGATTTGAAGTTGTGATGGCATGTCTTATTTAAAGAGCCTGAGCATAGAAGCTCCTCCTGAGCTTCTCTCTTCTGGCCATATTCCTAAAGCAAATACCTGATTTCAGCACTTCAAACAGTTACTGGGGTGAGACAAGTCTCTGATGATCCTGGTTGCTCTGATCCTGTAACTCTTGTCCTTGTAACTCTTGTATAAATGTCCTGCAGAGATGGTAGATCTGACCTAATGCAGTGTTCTGGATCTTTCTCTGTAGTCCCTCAGTGTCCTGTTGTTTCCAAACCAGGAGGTGATGTTCTGAGTCATAAAACTTTCAACAGCACCAGAGTAAAATGTTATTACGCTCACTGGAGAGACCCAAAACATCCTCAGCTCAACTCAGTCTCTGATGGTAGAGACTTTTTGGACTAGGCTTGAATGTATTCAGTCCATTTCATATCCTCAAAGACGTGAACGCCCAGATATTTGAATCTGTTCACCCTCTCGACTGCAGTCCTGTTGGGGAGGGTAGGACTGCTTCTGTCTCCTTCTTAAGTCCACTCTAAACTCCATAGTTTTGCTGACATTCAGTTTGAGGCAGTTCTCTTGACACCATAATGTCAAGGTCTCCATCTTCTTCATGTGTCATTGTTGGAGATTAGGCCCACCACCACTGAGTTGTCAGCAAATTTGACAATGGAGTTAGAGCTACGTCTGGCCACACAGTTATGAGGGTAGAGGACAGAGAGCAGAGGGCATACCTGTGGACAAAGGCAACTGTTCAGTGCCAGATCACCTAGCTTGGTGTAGTCTTTGGGTGACTATTTTACTAAAAACTGTAGTCAATGAACATCAATCTCACATAGTTCCTATGTTTCTTTTCCAAGTGACTGAGGGTGGTATTCAGGTCATGGGACGTGATGTCAGGCACAAGAGCTTATTGTTATTTGGTACCAAGACAGTAGAGGATCTTTTAAAGCATGTGGGGACCACAGACTAAGCTAGAGACTCTCCGGTCAGTTGCACAGTATAGCACGCACCCAGAGATGCCAGCACTTTTTTGATGTTGACCCACTGCAGCATCCTGCCCACGTCATGCTCTGCAATGTCGCCACACTCTGTTAGCAGGCTAAAGCTGTTATTAGCAGCATGGCAGGTGTTAGCATGATTAGCCTCAAAATAGAAACAGATTTGATGGTCTCAGCATAGTCTGTGCCACATTTGGCATATGTCTTCCTGAAGGAGGCATTCACTGCCTCTCGGACCGTTCCATCCATGGTTGGCAAACTGCTAGCTGTTGCCATGGACATGATGTTGTTAGCAAGTCTGCTAACAAAGCTAACAACTACAAACTTGGTGATATCATCTGTGCCCAATGGACAGTCCAGCCCTGACTCAGTAATCAGTAAAGTAGTCCCTTATAGTCACACATGCAGTGTGAACAATGTAATATTCATTCTACAACTTATTCACCTAGTGGAGCAGGGGGCAGCCACCAGCATGGCATCTGGGGAGCGATGTGTGGGGACGGTACCTGCTAATGGATACCTCAGTGGTGCCACTAGCAGTCCTGGGACTCAAACACGCAACCCTCTGATCGCAGGGGCAACTCCCTACCCATTAGGCCACTAGCAGCACACACCACACTAGTTTTGGCTAAATGAATGAAATGTTTTTTGCAATTTGGGTGCATTTGATGTGCAACAGTGTTTAGGTAGGTGGTACATGTTAAAGTAACATCTACATGAATGTTAGAACCCAAATTTCCCCAGCAGAACATTGTTCAGAGCATCACACTGGCTCCGCTGGTTCACCTTGTTCCCATAAGTGCATGCTAGTGTCACTTCTCCCAAGGCAAACACACTCACCTGATCACCCTGATGCTCATTGTAGGCATTGTTTCTGCGGCGCACATGGTCAGAAGATATACTGTGTCTCTACAGTCATACAAACATTAAAAACAGGCCAGTATATCTCAGAGAGGGTCATTTATATCTCAATTCTAACTCACTTCTGTCATGAATGATTTGTCTGTCATTAATTAAAGAAATCAGTCTCAGTAGTGTGATCAAATCACAAACATTACAATATTTAATTACTAACTAAAGAAGGTCAAATAAATATTAATATTTGATGTCACGTCTCTCTCCTGTGGGGTTAAGGGGAAACTGAGGGCGCCGGAGCAGAACGACATGGTAAGGTTTGCAAGGC
>JBBPDC010081735.1:0-10287 GCA_037974485.1 Hemigrammopetersius urotaenia
TAAGAGACTCCCCACAACAGGAGACTAATATACTGCCCATCAACAGGAGACTAATATACGCCCCCTCCTCAACATGAGTCTAATATACCCCCCTCAACAGGAGACTAATATATCCCCCACAACAGGAGACTAATCTACCTCCTCGATAGAAGTCTAATATGCCCCCTTCACCAACAGGAGACTAATATACCCCCTCTAAACAGGAGACTAACATACCCCTCTCCACCGGAGACTAACATACACCCCTCAACAGGAGACTAATATACGCCCCTTAACAAGAGACCAATATACCCCCCCTTAACAGGAGACTAATATACACCCCTTAGCAGGAGACTAATATACCCTCCTCGACAGGAGTCTAATATACCCCCTCACCAACAGGAGACTAATAAACCCCATCTCAACAGGAGTCTAATATACACTCCTTAACAGGAGACTAACATACTCCCCTCAACAGGGATCTGGCATGACTAACATACCCCCCTCAACAGGAGACTAATATACCCCCCTCAACAGGTGAGTAATATACCTGTTGAGGGGCGTATATTAGTCTCCTGTTAAGGGGCGTATATTAGGCTCCTTTTGAGGAGCGTATATTAGTCTCCTGTTGTGGGGGGTTCATTAGACTGCTGTTGGGGGGTATATTAGTCTCCTGTTGGTGGGGGGTATATTAGTCTCCTGTTGAAGCTGGGTATATTAATCATGCCAGATCCCTGTTGTATTAATTGTGGCAGCTCTAGTCTAGTAGTTAAGGCATTTGCCCTGTAATCAGGAAATCGTGGATTCAGTTCCCAAGATCACTAGGCACCTTTGAGGTACCCTGAGCAAGGTACCGTCCCCGCGCACTGCTGCCTGGGTGCCGTGTTCCTGCTGCCCACTGCTTTACTTAGTGAATGGGTTAAATGCAGAGGACATGTGCTATTCACAGTGTGTGCTATGTTGTGTTCACATATGACTCTTTACATCACTTAAAATGGACGACCTGGGATTACAATTTGCCTAAAATCATTTTGTTTGTGGCTGCGATGTTTTAATTATCACTGAAACCTGGCTTAACCCTGGGATACCCAGCTAGCAGGCTGCACTCTTTTCCACTGTGATAGGACTAAAATATCCGGTAAGAGCAGAGCAGGGGGGCTCAGTATTTACCTGCATGAGAACTGCAACATTTGGACAATTATAGACAATCACTGTTCCCCTGACCTCAAGTACATGTCTGTTTTAATAAGGCCAACCTGAAGACTGTACTTCTACAGTTCCATCAACATGTTAAGTGTTGTACTAGAGGGGATCATGTTTACTCCAACATTAAGCATGCGTACAGAGCTATACCACCCTCCACCTCGGCCAGTCAGACCATCTCTCCCTCCTGCTCTCCCCAGTCTACACCCCCCCCTCAGACGCCATGCCAGGCCCACCACAAAGACTATTACAACATGGCCAGAAAATGCACTCTCTAAACTGCTTCGAACAAAACAGCTACTTCCACTTAGAAATCATGGAGGGTCTGAAATTCACATTGTAGGTGAATCATTCCCAATGTGAGAGACAGAATCTAAAAAATTCTCATTGTATGATATGTAAATAATTTATTTGTATTGCACTGCTGCACATCAGTATTTGAACACCTTAGAAAATCGGCTCCTCCAAAGATTTTCCACTGGATTTAGGTCTGGAGACTGGCTAGGCCACTCCAGAACTTTGATCTGCTTCTTACGGAACCACTCTTGGTTCTCCTGGCTGCGATTGTCGTGTTGGAAGACCCCCACGACCCTCTTCGGTGCTCTGTCTGAGGGAAGGAGGCTGTTGCTCAAAATCTCACAATACATTCATCCTCTCCTGAATACAGTGCAGTCGTCCTTCCCCTTCACAGAAAAGCCCCCAGCTTCACAGCAGGGATGGGGTTCTCTGGAGGCAACCCCTCCTTTTTCCTCCAAACACAGCAAGTGAAGTTTAGACCAAAAAGTTCTATTTTGGTCTTATCTGACCACAGGACTTTCTCCCAGGCCTCCTCTGGATCATCCAGATGGTCAGACCTCAGAGGGCCTGGACATGTGAGGACTTGAGCAGGGAACCACCTCTGCTCCACCTCTGGCCAGAATCATTGATGGTGGTCCTGCCTACACGGTTCGGTGGATTTTGGACTCGAAACGCCATGGCCGTGGCACCTAGTATCTGGTCGACTGGGAAAGCTACGGTCCGGAAGAACGGTCCTGGATCCCCGGCCGCTTCATCCTGGACAAGACCTCATCCAGGACTACCGTCGTCGGGCGTCCCCCCTTCCTTTTCCCCCAGGTGCCGTCCCTTGGGGGGGGGGGGGCTGGAGATGGTACTGTCACACGCACCTGATTACGTGACGTCACGTGGAACCATAGATGACTCGCGTCAGGTATATAACCTGGAAGTAAGTGTCACCTGTCACTCTGACATTGAAGTCTCTAGCTTCATGCTGACGTATCCCTCATCTCAACTCCAGTTCCAGATCTCCGGTACTGCGAGTACTCTGACTTCCAGGAGTCACATTATATACCTGTCTGTGTGCGTGCTCATAATGCGGGTTCATATTGGTGTGAACTCTAACTCCTCTAGGAGCGTTCTGACAGTAACTGCATGGCTTACCGGCTTCTACCTGTTTCTCAAGTTCCAGCTCTTCCACCATGCTACATTGTGGGCACAGTTCACCTATCATTCCGACCCTCACCGGGACAGAATGTCAGTGTCCTGGATCCTAGAGGAGAAGCAAGAGCTGTGTGGGATGGTCACCCAGCAAATGAACAAGATTGCAGGGCTGAAGCAGGAAATGGTGGCTCTCTGTGCAGAGACGGTCGGTCTTCGTACTGAGATTGCGTAGTGAGATCGGCCGTTGTATCCGCGCCTCCACTTCCTAAGATGGCTCTCCCTGAAAAGTGGAGTGGTAAGGATGGGAAGTGTGAGGTGTTTCTAACAAATCTCAATCCCTTGTTCGAGTTCCAGGCACAACGCTACCCCACCAATCGCAGCCGGGTTGCCCTCCTCACTTCCCACCTTACTGGGCAGGCAGCGGAATGGGCTGCGGAGGTCATTTGCTCGGACAGCGAGACCGGCCACTCCTACGCGGAGTTTGCCAAATAGCTCAAGATTGCATTACAGCATCCTGAAAGCGAGTTGGTGGTGGATTCCCATCTCTATCACCTTCAACAAGGGGATCACCCGTTAAGCCAATACACCGCTGACTTTCGCACGTTGGCAGTGCAGACCACTTGGAGAACGGCGTACTACGAGGGGCTTTCAACTAAGCTCAAATATGAGCTGGCGGCTCGCGAACTGCCTGTAACACTCGAGGGGCTCATCCAGATGTGCCTGAGGGTGGATCTTTGACTCGCGAGCGCACCGAAGCCCCGCGCCCTCAACCAATCTTCAGAACCCACCTTCTGCGCTTCCTTCGATGCTTCGTGGCGGATCGTCAGCGCTCCTGGGCAGACTATCTCCTTTGGGCGGAACTTTCACACAACCTGCACACCTCCTCTGCCACCGGACTCAGTTCATTCATATTGTGCAATGGGTTCCAGCCCCACATGCTCGAGCACCGGGATCCAGAAGTGGGTGTGCCTTCTTGCGCAAGTGTTGGTCCGCCAGTGCCACAGACTGTGGAACCAAGCCCGCACTGACATCACCCATGCCAACTCCCGCTACACTGCACAGCATCATCGCCGGCACCCTCCTGGACGATTGTTCCACGTAGGTGACAGAGTCTACCTCTCATCTCGTCGCGTCAACCTGCGCACGGAATCCAAGAAGCTGTCACCTCGGTGCCTGGGACCCTACAAAATCACTCACGGATTAATCCTGTCACCTATAGGCTCCTGCTGCCTGCCCACATGTGGATACATCCAGTATTTCACATCTCTCAACTCAAACCTGTCTTGTTCTCCCCTCTGTCTCCCCAGGATCCTTGACGGTGGTCCTGCCTACACGGTTCGGTGGATTCTGGACTTGCGACGCCGTGGCCGTGGCACCAAGTATCTGGTCGACTGGGAAGGCTATGGTCCAGAAGGTCCGTCGGGTGCCGGTCCTGGGGGGAGGGGGGGGTACGGTCACACGCACCTGATTACATGACGTCACGTGGCACCGGAGATGACTCGCGTCAGGTATATAACCTGGAAGTAAGTGTCACCTGTCACATTGACATTGAAGTCACTAGCTTCATGCTGACGTGTCCCTCATCTCAACTCCAGTTCTAGATCTCCGGTACCATGAGTACTCTGACTCCCAGGAGTCACGTTATATACCTGTCTGTGTGCGTGTTCAGAATGTGGGTTCATATTGGTGTGAACTCTAACTCCTCTAGGAGCATTCTGAGAGTAACTGCGTGGCTTACCGGCATCTACGTGTTTTCCACCACGCTACATTGTGGGCACAGTTCACCTATCATTCTGACCCTCACCATGACACAGACCCTTGATTTCTAAGAGGGAGAAATTGCAAAATTGCAGGGTGTTCAAATACTTATGTTTCTCACAGTATTTGAACACCGGGAGCTGGAAACATTCACAGGAGCGGTACTGGACTATATAAAATTCTGCATCGGAAATGATATTGTGGACAAAAACATTCAGGTTTTCCCAAACCAGAAACCCTGGATGACCAGCCAGGTCCACACACTCCTCAGAGCCTGTGATACTGCCTTCAGGTCAGGTCACAGAGCTCAGTACAGGGCTGCTTGAACTGCTCAAGTTTGCTGACTACACCACAGTGGTCGGACTCATCTCAAAGGCAGACAAGGCAGATTACATAAAGGAGGTTTTGAACACCAGAAAAAACAAACAGATCATTGTCATCTTCAGGAGACACAGTGCTTGTCCCCTCTACATATACGGCGAGTGTGTGGAGAGGGTCCATACCTTCCGGTTTCTTGGCGTCCTTATCTCCTGAACAGACAACATCATCGCAATCATCAAGAAGGCTCAGCAGCAGCTACAACTTCTGAGGGTCCTCAGAAAGCACAACCTGGACTCCAACCTGCTACTGACCTCCTACCGCTCGTCCATCGAGAGCCTGCTGACGTACTGCATCACAGTCTGGTACAGCAGCGGCACCATAGCAGACAGGGAGAGGCTTCAGAGAGTAGTAATGACTGCACAGAAGATCATCAGCTGCTCTTTCTCACACATGCACTGACAGCACAGTCTATCCACTCTATGCAGCATTTAATTTTTTTTTTTTGTGTTATTTTATTTTGTGTGTCTGCACCGAATGAGTTACTTTTAATCTCATTTTACCAGAGTATAGTGACAATGAAAGGCATTCTATTCTACTCTCTTCTATAAGATATTCCATTTTATGAGCTGCTTGTCCTGAGAAACACAAGGGCCTCTACCTACTTACTGAATGCACAATTTGGCCTGTACAACTCATAACAACAACAAAAGCTTGCTTTTTGTCTTTATTTATTGCTCTTTGTTTGTCCTTTTTAGACTCTTTTTCTTTTGTTTTTTTTTTAGGTGGAACCATCGATATAACAGTACACAAAGTGGTGGACGGAGGTCGCCTGAGGGAGCTGCACAAGATATCAGGAAACAACATGGGTGGACAGACTGTGGACAAGAACTTCATATCACTCCTCAGAGAGATCTTCTCTGATAGCATTTTTGATGAGTTTGAAGAAAATAATCCCAATGAGCTGCAGAGGTTAATATATGATTTCTCTCATTGCAAACAATATGGTGAAAATGTGCTGGTGTCATGCCTAAACAGTTTACAGAAGATAGCAGAGAGAACATCCTGTCTGGACGATTACTTTAGGGGAGTCACTGGTGCTGACTGGGACAGTGGATCAATACTGCTGTCAGGAGAAAAGATGAAATCCCTGCATGTCGACAGTCTCAGAGCCATAGAAAGCCAAATCAGTGGGATACTGAAAAAGCCCAACCTGAAGATCAGCTACATCTTCATGGTGGGAGGCTTTTCCTTGAGTCCTCATGTGAGGAAGTTAGTGAGGGAGAAGTTTGGGTCACAGTGTAAGGTGCTCTGCCCTATAGATGCTCAGCTGGCCATTGTGAAAGGAGCTGTTAAATTTGGCATGATGCCAGATGTGGTGGAATCTCGGATCTGTCTTCACACTTATGGAATTTGTGTGGCTAAAAGGTTTGATGAGTCCAAACACAGGAGCAAGACAAAATTGGTGACTAAGGATGGAAGGGTGTACTGTGTTGTCTGCTTCCACAGACTGGTGAAGAAGAATGAGTCAGTTCTTGCTGATGAAGTCAGAGATTATACCTTTAGTCCAATCGAGGAGGACCAGACAAGCACACAGTTTGATTTTTACCGTACTGACATCACATCTGCTAAATTTGTAGATGTGTGGGGAATGGAGAAGATTGGGTCTTTCTCAGTTCCAATGCTGAACGTTGTGAAGGGCATTAAACGGTCGATCAGTCTCAAGGTTAGGTTTGGTTTCACTGAGATGCTGGCAACAGCCACAGATGTTGAATCCGGTGAAACCAGTTCAGTCAGCTTGGACTTCATAACCCAGTAATGTGTTTAAACAATCTGACACATAATTCCATTGATTCTCTCGGGTATGTTATTCCACAAATACTTGTGAAAATAAAGTCAGAAAAGGACACATGCCATTTTTAACTATTTCTGTATTTAATTATCCTGTGTATTCATCACAAATTTTGTAATTCTATAAGTGACACAAACTACTAAAATAAACAAAGACTTTATGTTAAATTACACATCCTTTTTCTTGTTCTTGTTCTTTCTGTTTTTAAAAGATAACACCTATTGAATAAATAAAAAAGCCAACATATAGGGTAATCTTCCAGAATTCATGATATTTTTTACAAAATATACACAATGACATAAAAATATGGTTTGATGATTTTAATGTTGAGGCCTGGAAAGAGTCTTTTTTTTTCTTTTGTCCAAATTTTTTAAATTTAATTTTCTAATGACATGACAATTCACAAGAGAGCATATTCAACATAAATACCAAGTCAAACATATAAAAGAGAAAAGGGATCCTCCCACCCTCCCAAAAACAAAACAAACCCACAAAAAAACCGCACATGTTGTATACAACAAGTAATCAAACATGTTGGTCACCTAATGTTAAAATTAAACCAAATACAGCAAAATGACAACATTCCAAACTCACCAAGGCTAAAAAGCATAAAAAATAAAACTCAGTTACTTAGGGATGGCTGTAAACCCTAATTTTTGGACATGTGTAAAAAAAAAGGCCCCCATAGCTTATGAAATTTGTGCAGTGAACCATTCAGAGTACACCTTATCTTTTCAAGTTTGGCAAAAAACAAAATATCCTTAATCCATGAGGAGTGAGAGGGAGGAACAGAAGACTTCCATCTCAACAAAATCAACCTTCTAGCTAGTAGAGTAACAAATGCCACAAAATTTGCTTTATATTTTGGAAGTAGTAGATTAGGGGGCAAAACCCCAAATAATGTCGTGAGTGCTACTGGCTCAAGTTGAACCGCAACACAGACGGAAATACCTGCAGCCAGTATGCATGTAAAGTAGGGCATGACCGGAACATATGAATATGAGTAGACACCTCTCACAAGCAGGGTCAACATTGTTATAGATCTTGGAGAGCCTGACTTTAGTGAAGTGTGTACAGTGTAGAATTTTACACTGAATCAAGCTACATTTAGCACAGATGGACGAAGAATGAACTCGACACAGAATGGCATTCCACCTCTCCTCTGAAACGACCTCCCCCAAATCTCCCTCCCACTGAGCCTTAATATTATCAAGAGATGATGGAGGCAGCAAGTGAATAAGGTTGTACAGACGTGAACAGAGCCCTTTTGTGGAAAGAAATGGGGTAAGGAAGGAGTCTATGGGTGAGGCATCCCGGAGACCCGGAAAGTGGGGGATCAAATTGTGGACAAAGCTACGGAACTGCAAACACCTGTCACGGTACGGTCAGTGGCCGCTAGAGGCCACTGCTTTTCTGTTTTTTGACCCTGTTTTCTGTTCTGGGTTCTTTTATTTTGACATGTCTGTTCTGGTTTTGTTCATGTGTCACATGTCTGTTTTCTGTTTAGGTGTTCCTTGGTTCCCAGCTGTCTTGTGTTTCCCCTGGTTATGTTGTGTATTTAAGCATGTTTCTGTTAGTTAGTCCTCATGTGTCCATCGGCTCATTTTTCCCTGTTCCTGATGAGTCTGAATCCTGTTTCTGCTGTTTCTGGTATATTACGGCCACCGTGCCTGGTTGTTTTGGTTTTTCCTTTTTGTTTAATAAACGTATCGAGCATGCATCCTTGGTCTGGTTGCTCCTTGCTCCGAGGTAGCTCTGGGTTGGGGTTTAGCCACCCCTCCCGTGACATCACCTAAAGAAATGTGTACTTGGCAACAAAAACTTTTGTGAAATCTGTTGAAATGATGCAAAAGTATTATTAATATATAAATCACTAAATGTCTTAATGCCCAAAGTAAGACAATTTGGGAAGGCTAGTCATTTTAACTGCATTAACCCGGGCTATCAGGGATCCGAGTCAATAATGGGGCAAAATTATACTTAAACAATTCCGTAAATTTGACTCTTACCTGAATACAGAGGTATGTAAAACCCGATTGAACAATTTTGAAAGAAAAATCCAGAGAGGTATTATGGGCAGCATTGTTCAAGGGAAGAAACTCGCTCTTGTCCAAGTTTACTTTATAGCCAGAGATGCAACCAAATGACTTGAGAAAATCAAGGACAGCTGCTACTGAAACAGAAAGATTAGAAATGTAGTGTAGCAAATCATCTGCATAAAGAGAGACTCTCTGTTCAAGGCCATTTCTAACCAGTCCAGTTATACAAGGATCAGACTGAAGGGCAGTGGCAAGTGGCTCAATGGCAATAGCAAATAAAAGAGGACTTAACGGGCAACCCTGACGGGCGGAACAGAACAGAGGAAAATACTATGAATGAGTATTATTTGTTCTAACTGAGGAGAAGAATAGAGCAGTTTTATGCATTGGGGCCGAATAATCCCACTCCACCCGGTGGAAGGCCTTCTCTACATCTAAAGAAATCAGGGCTTCTGAGTACATGACATTAAAGAGTCTCCTATGATTATAAAATGAGTGTCTATTCTGGATAAACCCTGTTTGATTGGGAGAAATAATGGAGGGCAAGACAGATTCCAATTGCATAGCTAATAATTTGGATAAGAGTTTTACATCTATGCAGAGTAGACTTACAGGATGATAGCTTGTACATAACAACGGGTCCTTGTTCCTTTTCAAAATTAGGTATATTGAAGCCTGATTAAGTGTTAGGGGTAATGTGAGCAATTTGAAGGATTCGTTAAACATTTCAATCAAAACAGGTGCCAATTTGTCAAAAAAAATCTTCTAAAACTCCACTGGAAAACCGTGCGGACCTTGACATTTTCTAGATTGCATAGATAGCGTGGCTGCTTTAAGCTCGTCCATAATAATTGGCTCTTCCAACCTCTGCACCAAGACTGAGTCCACTTTATTCAAATTCAGTGGATCAAAAAACCTGTCAAACAAAGACGAATCTGTCTCAAGCTCTGAGGTATATAAGGAGGAGTAAAACTGTTTGAAATGGTCATTAATTTCTAATGGATCTGTTGTTAGACCACAAGAGGTTTGAATTTGTAAAATTTGATTAGAGGGGGCAGCCTGCCATAACTGATGAGCTAAGAGTTTACTGGACTTAGTTTTAAAGGGAACCACGACTATTATGACAAGTTTGCGCTAAAATATGTAATGTGCTTTCAATAATATATATGTGGTATTAAAATACGCCAAATGTTTTTCTCTTAAGCACATTTTTAATATAAAACCAATTTACCAGAAGGCCGCCATTGTTGTTTACTTTTCAATGCACTTCGTGGGGTGACGCAAATGGTTTCACCGCATCACGTTTACAGTTATCAGCGCACTGGAAATGGCTTCTGTTCAACCTTTCCAGTTTGAACCAGAGCATATCGAGAGAGAGGATGAAAATAGTCAAGCAGTACGTAGTTTAGATGAAGATGAAAACAATCCATCACACGAAGACACGAGAGTGGGCGAAGACTACTGGTGTCTATGCGGCAACTGCTTGCCAATGGCAACGGCGACTGAAAGCATTTGTTTTAAAGAGCTCAATTTTATGGCAGCAGCTATCCATGGTATCATATAACAACATGATAAAAACATTAATATAATTCTAATTTTTATTATACAGTGAAATTATAATATCGTTATTTTACAGATTCTCCATGCATCACAGTGCACCAAAACTTTGACGCCGTATGCCTTAATCCAGATGTTCTTTGG
>JBBPDC010081746.1:0-10286 GCA_037974485.1 Hemigrammopetersius urotaenia
CAGCATCAGTGTCTGACCTCATAAATGCTACAGAATGATGGAGACAGATTCACACAGAAACTCCAGAATCTGGTGGATAGTCTTCCTAGGAGAGTGGAAGCTGTTGTAGCTGCAAAGGGGGACCGACTCCATATTAAAGTCTATGGATTTGACTCCGATGTCAATAAAGTCCCTGTCGGTGGAATAGACAAGCATCCCAATACTTTTGTCCATATAGTGTATTACCATGTCAGTTGGTCAAATCACCACACAAAATGGTCAGACAACATGAAAAACGGAGGTAGAAGCTGATAAATGGCACAGCAACCGTTTGTATAATAGGAACCTAAAAAGCAGGTGAAGCTCATAAAATGAAGCAAGCATGGAAGTAAAGGGTCATAAGGGTTTCCCACCCTTATAGCATAAAAGCCAATTAAAAAACAAGAAATCACAAAATTACTTTGCAACTGGCTGAGGAACCCACATGAGATTAAACGGGTTCTCATGGGTCACACTAACTTATCACTATTCTGGTTACGAGATCTATTGGATTTTCAAATCATCTTAAAATAAAACACAAAAGGGCTTTTAGTGGTCATCCAGGTCACCATGCTGCATCCTGAGACCTGCCTCTCTGAAAACCTTTCACACTGAGGCAGGAGGACCAAAGAAAAAAGGCAATTTCCTTTTCTTTGAACGCAGATGGGGGCCGAAACACACTCTGACAGAAAACCACTCTACATCTCCTGGCTTTCAGCGGCAGAAAAGGAATGTAATAAAAAAAGGAGACCGTTGTCGTCTTCATTTCTGGCTGCTGTATGAATATGGGCGAAGAACGGCGCGCTGTCCTGTGCACTGAAGGCCCGGTGGGAAGCTGCAGCAAACATCGCTGTCTGGCCTGACCTGCTATGTGGGTTTTCACAGCGAAGGCCACTTTCTCTACAAATGCAAGCCAAGAATGTGCAGCTAACTTTGAAGTTTACCTGCCTTTTCAAAACGTTTTAAATAAATGACCTTGTTTTCTGGGTTGGTTTGCAAAACTAATTACTTTAAATGCATTTCTGAGAGAAAATGCAAAGTTGTTGCTATAAAATAGCCAATGTTTGGAGACACAGAGTGTTTGGAGATTCAGAGACCAGTGCTACAGTGCTGTCCCGGGGTGGGGCCTGGGGGGGTAATCGCCGGCTCTTACCAAGCCATTTATGGGTAAGGACTGGGTTCACTGAAATTATTTTTAATTAAATCACAACAAACACGTCTTTTTTAAACTGACCTGAGCTTTAGTGTCTCGAAGTCTGTTTGTGAGTCTGCTGTGTATTTTGCTCATTGTTTGTTTTGACCATTTTGCATCTCTCCCCAATTATTGTAGACGATTCGACTACAAACATCGATTTTTTTAAACAATCAGTTTTCGGCCCCTGATTATCTGATCGATAAGCTGCGTACACACGCACTGAAGGGGATGTTAACGGACGTTTTGAGGATGGAACCATGCCCATATTTCAAAAACTGTGGAAGTAGGACCAAATTGATCTACAAGAAGACAAGTAATAAAAATAAAACTAACACAATCACACTAATAATTGAGTGACATATTAAATTGACTTTCTCTTCAAACACGAGCTAAAGATACACGCTGCCTGGCTAACATTTGAGTTAAAATGTTTTAAATAAATGACTATGTTTTCTATGTTACTTTGAAATAACAATAATTGAATAACATATGAAACTGAATTCTACACGGAACCACAAGAGTTAGCTTGGGAATAAATTTTACATCCTTGTTGTGATGTTGGGTTGGTTGGGGCGTTCGCCCAGCGATCAGAAAGTCGTGGGTTCGATTCCCAAGTCCACTTATCACTTAATGATGTTTTCTCTTAAAGCACAGCTTGCTGATTTGGATTCAGTCAGTTATTTTTTTTCAAAGTCAAACATTTTTGCAGTATATAGTTTTAGCATGAAACATTATTTTACATTATTTTACTTTATTTCATAAACTGCAGATTATTGTTATTGGAAAGTTGTCAAATAAACCCAGTTTTAATTCTAAGAGGAGAGAATCTGTAACAGTGCAGGTCTGACTCCTATTAACGGGATGTTGGTGATACAGAGTCAAATTCTAGACTGTCCTTTAACTTTAAATGCACTTGTTCAATGTTCACAGCACTTCTGGTGATCCACACTATAAGTATAATCATAATAGGAGAGAGAGAGAGAGACAGAAGGAGAGAGGGGGCAGACAGAGGGAGTGAGAGAGACACAGAGGGAGACAGACAGAGGGAGAGAGAGAGAGGAAAGAGAGAGAGGGGGAGAGAGAGACAAAGAGGGAGGGGGGGCAAACAGAGGGAGAGAGAGAGACACAGAGGGAGAGAGAGAGAGAGACACAGAGGGAGGGAGAGAGAGAGAGAGAGACAGACAGAGGGAGAGCGAGGATCAATATTTATTGAGTGTGCAGTGTCTGCACTGTAAGCCTTGTCTTGTAGCTCTTGGTGTAATTGGCCATGTAGATTCCCTCTCTCTCTCTGAACAGAGCAAATGCACACGGTCTGATCAGCCAGCCTTCAGCCTTCAGCCTCTCCCACCAGGCTCCTGAGGCCTCCCCCAGGACCCCACAGGAATAACGAGAGGAGTCAGCCTGAAAAAAAAAAACTGAAAAAAGAGTCAACCCAAACCACCTCATCCGCTGCTCTCTCCTGAATTCTCTAAATTAAATGGGCGTGCATGAATCTGCAGCCTGACAGAAGCTCAGGGAGAGTCCCTCTGTCTCTCTGTCTCAGCCTTTTTCACACCCCCATTGTGTGTGTGTGAGAGAGAGAGAGAGAGAGAGAGAGAGAGGGGTTGAAAACTGTTTCAGTGCTCTACGCAGACCCAGCCTTATGATGAATGTACAGGAGCTGTAACAGGCGATAGCGTTTATGATCTAAGAAACGTTTCCTCTCTAGGGTGCTGAACAAAACCCTGCGGAATTCTTCTCCTTCTGAATTTGCAATTAACGGACCTAATGAAGTGTACCTTCAATGAATAACGACCACGTCTTTAGACTGTGGGAGGAAACCGGAGTATCCAACAGAAACCCAGAGAGCCAAGGAACAACATACAAACCCCACACAGGAAGGACCATTGGCCACCTCAGCTGGGAACTGAACCCAGAACCTTCTTGCTGAAGGCCAACACGTCACGTTATAGTTGGTGTTTCAGTTTCAGTTTGTGTTTTTAATCTTCTGTGTGCCGCTGATATTGCGATTAAATGAAATATAATAATGTGAAGCTAGTGCCATGTCTGCACATGGTGCAAGAAACACCAAGATACAGATGCAGGAATGAAATGAACAGATAGATACTAGGGGTGTAACGGTACATGTATTCGTCCCGAACCATCACAATAC
This sequence comes from Hemigrammopetersius urotaenia, assembly GCA_037974485.1. NCBI lineage: Eukaryota > Metazoa > Chordata > Actinopteri > Characiformes > Alestidae > Hemigrammopetersius > Hemigrammopetersius urotaenia. The sequence continues at coordinate 3,366 of JBBPDC010081746.1, forward strand.
ACACGTCACGGTTCGGTTAATATACTCCAGTGCCGAATACAGTCACTCCCTGGCGTCCAGAAGGGGGCGCACAGAGGTAGCTCAGTGGGTAGGATACTTGCCTGGGTTCGAATCCTACCTTCAGCACCACCACTGGGTCCCTGAGCAACACCGTTAACCCCAAGTTGCTCCAGGGAGACTGCCCCCTGTAGGTAGGGAATGGAAGTCGTTTTGGATAAAAGCGTCTGCTAAATGCCATAAATGTAAATAACGCAATGCTAACTGTCACAACAGGAAAAGCAGAAGAAGAGCACACCAATCCAATGAAGGAGGTTAAGACAGTACACAAGAGCTCGAAGACCCGCCTGCTTGTTTTAAATCTGTAGTGTGGGAAAGTTTCGGGTTTCCTGTTAAGTATGACAGTTAAGGACAGCGAGTTGTGGATAGGACGATCACGGTGTGTCGGTGTTGTAAGGCAGCTGTACGGTACGTGAGTGGAAATACGACCAACATGCTAACGCATGATCCACGCATCATCCAGACGTGCCAGTCAGCGGAGTTCGGCAGAAAAAGACTGCAGCAGTGCAGCAGCTAATTCCTGCAGTTTTTAATCAACCTTTAGATGCGAGAGCAGACAGGACCAAAGCTATTACGGAGGCAGTTGGCATATACATTTAATCTGCGATGCACCTGTAGCAGGATAAGGGTTGCCTGTTGTGGCTGTTGGGCCCAGGTGATTTATCTAATCACCATTGGAGGGCACACTTTAAATAGAGTGCTCCCTTAGGCTCATCCCTTCCTGTTGTGTGGGCATTTCCTGTTTGGTGCGCCTTGCATGTAAGCAAGAAACTCAATTCGCATTGCCCGGTTGGCGTGATTTGGGTGTAAGTTGCTTAGATCAGTGGTCCCCCAAACCCCGGGCCGCTGCACAGAAAAAAAAACGTGGATGTTACGCGCGTTCTGTTGTTGGCTCATTGTTATGAAAATGCTGTTAAGATTAGATTAGATTAGATTGAATGTATTAATCCCACAATGGAGAAATTCCTTAGAAACAGCAACTGTAGTGAGATAGACAGTTTAATAGGATCCGTAAGAAAGATCAATATATTATTATAGAGACGCATTGTTTTTGACGCCAGACTTGGTTTATACACTGACCAGCCTAATGCAGCCACGCCCGTTTTTCATGCCCTGTCATTTAAGTTCAGCATTTCATATTGTTTTAAATAAAGTATTGCCAAGTTCAGACAATTCCCCAAGTTGAAGTCCTGCAAGTATTTGACAAATTATGACTTTACTTTCTCACGTTGCACAGAAATAGATAACAATAATGAAAGAGCCATGAGCCGCGGAGCGAGATGTGCCAGCAGGGTGCACAGACGTGCATGAGAGGCAATTATAAAGAACAGCAAGCTTTCATCATATTATAGTTCATGCGGTTACCATGTCATTAATCCCTTAGCAACCACCCTGATCGCAGAAAGCAATGGCGACGGTTTGCTCTCGGGTTCTTGTTTTCTCTGTAGCACATTTCATTCTCACAAAGGTCTGACTCATGCCTCACGGGCACCTAAAGATGTGTGTGGCCTAAAACATTACAAATGTGTACGAACACTATAGCGGCCAGCAGAGTGAGCTTTTCCCGGAAGTCCCAGGGTTCTGTGCCACAGCACCGGATCAGGAATGTCTAGAGATTCCCATTTTATAGAAGACGTGCTTCATGATATTTTCCATCATATTGATTTGTAGATACATGTTCTCATGTTAAATCCTGGCCTGGAGGTTTCCTCAATCAGTAGAATATTTCTCACCAGTACTTGGAGAAACGCCTGTGCCAGGTTCTCATGGTCATCTGTGGAAAATTCTTCCAGGTAATCTACTCAGTGAACTAGAAAACATGTGATCCTGTAATTACCCCTTTAGAATGTGAACGGCACGGATCAAGCTCAAGCACAACAAACCGATTCCTGGAGCTGCAGCGTTCCGCTTTGACTCCTGATTAAAAGCTACAGTGTGAAACATGATGTCTTGAAAAGTGACATTCAGTGACTAGAAATAAATGTCTCTGGACATTTTGCACTCTTTCTTAGCGACAACATCCTATCCCAGGAGAATAAATAATAAATAAATAGTCCACAAAGGCAATAAATGAAGAAAGATTTCGTATGGTAACTTGTCTTTGGTACAAGTTTAGTCTACGGACCCTAATTGATGCCACAGCTTGGAGTTGGTGTGTTGAAAGCAGGTTCATGGGAAAGTTGTTTTTCGGATAAAAACGGAGGCCTATAGCGCAGCCCTAGAGGTCTTTTGAAGAAAAAGCACAGTGAGGCACACATATGAATATAAAAATCAAGTCCTGGTCTCTTTCTCTCTCTCTCTCCCTCTCTCTCTCTCTCTCTCTCTCTCTCTCCTTGTCTTTACACGTGTCTGTACAATGGAAAACCATTATCTGTGATAGATTGGGGTGAAAATCTGCAATTAGAAGATGAAAGAAATTCTTGCCGTGCAGAAATATTCAAAGACATTTCTTCATGTTCCCCGTGTCCTGGTTCTTACGCAGATCCGCAATGAGCCCCATGCGCCTGGGGCCGTTTAGGGAGGGAGAGAGCAAGACAGAAATTTTTATTCTCAGGAGCAGCATGCTATCGTGTGCAACATGCTGCTCTTGATATTTTTTTAATGACTTTGGCTGCATTTGCCAAATGGTTAAAACTGTGCGTCTCTTCACTCATTCCGGAAACCCTGAAACCTGCAGGCCAGCATTTAGTGCATCATCAACAACAGCTTTCGAACAATATCTTCTCTAAAACATCGTGCGCATCTACACACTCCCTGCTACCAACCGAATCCTGGAGCTGCAGCGTTCCGCTTTTACTCCTGATTAAAAGCTACAGTGTAAAACATGATGTCTTGAAAAGTGACGTTCAGTGAATGCATCTCAGATTTCTCGTTATGAGATCGTAATAGAAGTATAAGAAAACGCTTGAGGCTATCTCTAGACATTTGCACTCTGACACCTTCCTATCCCAGCAGAATAAATAATAAATAATTAGTGCACAAAGGCAATAAACGAAGAAAGATTTCATGGTATGAAGTGAAAGTGTCTAAAAATAGACTTATCTTGTAGTATTTTTACAACTTCATGATGAAAAATACTCCACACATTGCTGCTGGAAAGAGAACATCAACTCTTCGCCATCAGTCTCAGTGCAGTAAGAAAAAAATTTCCACCAGTCCACTGTCAGACAGATCCATCACTTTTGTTACCCTCTTCAGCACTGAATGTCCAACAAAAAATCACTGCAAGAACAAGGCTTATAGAACTCAGGGCAGTTACAAAGAACCCCAGGGTAACATTTAAGGATCTGCAGTCTTCTCTTGACCTAGCTAGTGTCAGTATTCATTAATGCATCTTCAGGGCAAACCCCAAACAAGAACATTATGTAAGGAATAATAGCAGGGAGGCACCACTTGTCTAAGAAGAACACTGCTGTTTTCAAAAGACCACCTGAATGAGCCAACACTACTGAAAGAACAGCAAAAATACATATCAAGTCAAAGTCAAAGTCAAAGTCAAAGACAACTTTATTGTCAAATCTGCCATACAGAGAATTGAAATGACGTTACTCTCGAACCCCAGGTGCACACATGTAACATTAAATACAAAAGGTGCAATTTAAAAAAAAATATTCAACCAAATACAATTATACATATGATCTATAAAAAATATGTTGTAAAAAGAGCAAGATTGTGGTAAAGTGACATAGTTACATAGGTAGACTGAGGGTAGTACTAATTGGGTAGTTAGCAGAGCACTAATACTACACAAAGTGACTGGTGCCGGTCGGTGGGGTGTGTGTGTGCGTAAGTGTTTTTATTTTTTATATGAGAAATATTATGTTTGAAAAATAACATTGTATTCCAGCATGAGACGCTCATGTGAAACATGGTGCTGGTAGTCTTACTGTCTCTTCAAAACAATGTGATGCTACCACCACCATGTTTCACAGCTGAAATGAGGCGGAGCTAATATCACCATCTCTTTAGGAGATTGTGAAACTACCGCCACCACCACCACTTCATTTCACCTGTGAAACGTGGTGGTGGTAGTTTCACAATCTCCTAAAGAGACGGTGATATTAGCACCACCTCAGTGCGGTGATGTGGCGGTGGTAGTTTCTCTGCAGGAGCAGGTCAGGGGATCCGTCTATGAACTGAACCTCAACCGAAAAGGCAACAGTCCTAAACATTCCAGTCTTCCAAAGAATGGTTGAAGAGATTTTGTACAGATTTTAGACGGGTCAAGTCAATCTCCAGACCTTAATCAAACCGAAATATGGCGGTGGAACGCAGAATGGAACTCATGCAAGAAAGCCAGCCTGATTCAAAATGCAAGGAGCAAAATTCTCCCTGCATTTTGTACATTTATCGATGTCAATTGGCAGGACCGATTAACATTTGGAGGAAATATTTAGTTACAAGCCAATATTAATGAGTTTACATGCTTTTGCCGACAACGACAGATAATTTTGTATTGCTTTTCCTTACCAAGAAACGAAAAACTAAGTAATTGGTTTTTTTTTTATGTTTTAATCTGGTTCTCTTGATCTGTTGTTATGATTTGAATAAAGATCTGTTCACTTTTTGCAGTACACTTTCTCTAAAGAGCTACTTTCTCCTCAGAGTGCTGTTATTAAGTGCTATTTTCCTTTCGCAGAAACCTAATCACTCTGCAGTGGAACAGATTCTCTTGGGGGACAAAATCAATTGTCCACTTTATTACAAACCCTTCCCTTGTAGCCACAGCTTGCTGGGAACAGTTAGAGACTGTATCCCAGCGGTTTGGGCAAGTTTGTGTTGGCCATCCTCTAGGCCTTCATCAATGGTCTGTTTCTACAACACTACTGCACCTGATACTTTCATATTAATACTACTGCTTTAGTGTCAGTGCTGTGTTGTAAACGGCCCATCATCCAAAATATTACCTGGTCAACAGGGGTCCTCTGGTCAGAAACGGAGCAAAGAAAAATGGGTGGAAGGGTGGTGCTGGTGGGGGCGGGGTGATAAATCATGCACGACAATAGTTGGACAACAATCTGTAAATGTGCACCTATATTGAACCTTTAAAGGCGAAGCACTTAAAATGTCCACAGGTTACACGAGGTAGATGTTTCTAAAACTATAGCCAGTGAATGAGTAGGGTCTAATGTTAGTGTTCCTACTAAAGTGGTGTTACACTCTAGGTGTTTTCAATAATGTGGCCAGTAAGTCAGTGAAGCTAAAGTGGCCAGTAGGTGAGTTGTGTATTTGTTTCCAATAAAGTCACCAGTGAGTCGTTGTACAGGGAATTTCTAAAGAACTGGCCAGAAAGTGGGAGGTTTTTCAAGGTTGGTGTTTCTAATAAAGCAGTCAATAAGCGAGTGATGGTATATAGTAGGTGTTTCCAATAAAATGGCCAAAGAGTCAGTCACGGTGCAGTGCAGGTTCTTCCAGTAAAGTGTCGAGGAAATCAATGGTAGTAAAATGTCGGTGTTTCCAATAAAGTGGTCAGTGAGTAAATAGGATTACAAGGTCAGTCAATGAGTGTGGCTGGTAAGTGAGTGATGTTACACTGTAGGTGTTTCCAATAAAGTGACCACTGATTGATATTCCAGTGTAGGTGTTTCTAATTAAGTAGCCTTTTACTGGAAGGATGAGGTCAGAGTTTTTTAAATACATGGCAAAATGAATTGGTGGTTGGTATAAGCACTGTTTTTATGTATCAGCTCTGAATCTCCTTGGGTATGATGCTAAAAATGAAGAGTGAAGTGGTTCCTTCCTTTCTTGGGGAGATCAGTGACACTGGTCTTTAAACTGTGTGTGTTTGTGTGTCCGTGAGTGTGGCCATGTCCATGCGTGTTAAGGGTTTGATTAAGACCACTTTGTGTAGATGAACTGGCAGTTTCAATCTAAGGCACCACATTGATTTCTTCTCTCAGTAACATCAACCCCAAGCACTGCGGCTACTTCTTTAAAAACAGATAAAACCCGTGGCTTCTGGCCAGCTCTGGTCATTTGGGAGTGTTTGTTTGAACATACTACTTCTAAGCTTACACATTATAATGAAAGATCAAGGATTTTGCTGTTCGAAAGGACGTAAGCTGTTCACACATGCAGCCCACAAGTCCCATATATCATTCATTATCAATCCGTGATGTTGTGGTTATGCTTGGTAAAGTAGCTGCTTAGAGAAATGCTCCCCTTTGGTGCATGTAAATTGATATGCATGGTTTTCCCTGCACATGTCCTGGGGGTCAAGGACGTGAGTCACTGTTACCTGCCAAAAAAATAGAAAAAAACAGAATTCATAATGCAACGGGTCAAACTCAAGGGCCCTTCAGCAGATGTGTGGATCAGCGCCAAGAAAGCTGAATTCGTTATCAGAACCACAAAGTGCACTGGACGAGGCGAGGAGGTTCTCTGAATCGTAAGCTTTCGGCTGGAACTTCAGCCAATGTTTCCTTGACTCGCTTTATTGTTTGCGTGGAAAGGGGGTTATTGTAGTACAAAGCTGTTTTTCTTCGATGACAAAGAGAGAGAATCGCACCACTTTTCAATAAGACTACCCATATAAAGGGTAAAATTAAATATATAGAGAGTAGGGCATTAACATAAAAGTCAACTAGACAACAGAGGCATGAGTCGACACCCCCCTGAGAGAAATTGGGGGTGTTTTTCCTCTCTCTGCCCTCGCTTGTATGCACAATGCAATCTCTGCCTCTGATTGGCTGACGCTGACACGCGTTCCTTGGTTTAAGCAATTTTTATAGGCCCTTCATAAAAGGGGCGGGACCGTTGGCACGAGGGGACTCTAAACCCGAGACAGAACAAGACGAGAGACACGCAGCAGAGAAGACAGACACACATCACATGTGTGGAGCTCCTTCACTCTAGAACACAAAC
>JBBPDC010081775.1:0-10285 GCA_037974485.1 Hemigrammopetersius urotaenia
TGCCTGCCTGCCTGTCCCGTCCCTGTTCCCTTAGAGGCAAATCAGAGTGTGAGCTTAGCAGCCCACACTCTGACAGAGGTGTCTTAAAATGTCATTAAATGGCCTAAAATAATGTTTACTTAATGTAAGTAGTTAGAGTTTTGACTTGATAAATGGCATTATAAATAATAAAGGTCTACAGTTTTACAGTTAAACCTGCCAATTAAAAACTTTAGATGTCATTTTAATAGTAACTATCAAAGAGTCAATACCTTAACCAAAAGTGTTATTTGGCACTGTATCATAGCAATATTATTTCTCGGCCAGCAGTCTGTATAGGCCGCCATTGTTTTTGTATTGGGCACAAGGGTTATTGGACTCTTATTTTGAACTGGGTGTATGTTTGTTTTTTTATCACGTTGTCAGCTGTGATTAAGTTAAATGATTGGTTTATGTTCTGTGTAGGTTTTGTTAACCTTTTTGTTAATTTTGTTAAAATTAGGTACGATAATGAGAACATTTTAAAGGCGTAAAATAACCCTCACGTGATTATTTCTTTACCAATTTTGTTGTTCCAAGAGCCTTTACAGTACACTGTATGATCAAATGTATGTTAGGTTGTTGGCTTCCCCATTCTAAAAGTATTAATACAGAGTTCATGCAGTCATGCAGGAACAAGAAAAGGTCTAAAAATTTTGATTTGAATTCATTACTTGTATTTTAACTTTACTAAAATATATATTTTGTTCTTTTATCTGTGTCTCTGTGGATCAGTTACATTTTCAGGTTCTGATTCTGATGAAATGTCTTTATATGTTGTAGCACTAACATGAACCGAAGGGTTGGAACCAAGGGACCTAACCCAAACCATTGTTCCTATTTCACCAAATTTTACGTAGCACATGTTAAGATGTCATGAAAACCAACACATTAATATATAACCACCTATTCAGCTTGAGGTAGTTCTACTTGCCTATTAACACTGAAGTGCTTTTAAAATTAGGTTTATTACAGAGCAGTCAGTCAGAACAGAAGTCATTTATGCACTTAAATACACAAAGTAACTTGAAACATTCAGGTAAGATTAATTTTGACCGTTTTTAGGAGATTAACTCAGATGTCATAAGTAGAAAAAATAAAACATGAGGAAAATGCAGGATATGGCACCATTAGATTTAATCGCCACACATTCCCAGCTAAATCAACACACTGCCCAGCATAAAGTAAGCTAAAACCAAGACTAATCACAAATAACCACATAAACTACTTTAATTCCACAGCAAATAAGCTTACCATGTCAGGATTTCAAAGATACTCATGGTGATAATCAGATGTTTCGCCTACTGTTGACAGATAAAAAAAAAAAGCACTTCCATCAGTTGCCATCTAATCTTCATTTTTGCTGTTCTGTCCTGAAAACTGTCTAATGTCTTTCTACTGACCCTGAAACACATACAAACAGCCTTCTTCACATTTGTGTGAACTTCACACACAGTTGCAGCCAAAAGCATAGGTATTATTAGGCTATATCATTTAAATGAACATTTAAACGTTAGTTGCTAGGTTACGGGGATGCTGGCGAGAATGACGCCGCTCCAATGGTCATGTTTTTATTTGTTTTGTTTTTTTAAAATCATGCTTTAATCAAGGACAAAGCAGACCGGCCACAAATCCAATGTTAGGAAGGCTCCCAGGAAGCCACTGGCCACAAAGTCCGCTCGCAAGAGCACTCCGGCTACCGGCATGAAGAAACAGGCCCGGCACCATGGCTCCACGAGAGATCCGGCGTTAACAAAAATCCACGGAGCTGCTGATCGGCAAGCTGCTTTTTGCACACCTGATGTTCTTTCACACATTTGTTCATTTTTTTCATGTTAAAAGTATATTTCTATTTTGTTAGATTGATATTATCTTGGCCCCATGGTGGCACATAATATAAAGAGTAGGGAAAGGCGGTGGTCTGTGGCTTAGTTCAAGGTGTACCTGCAACGGTGGGTATAAGAGTTGAGGAATGGGCCTGACCAGAAGACGGGTTCCCCGGCTCACCTGATCAGATGGCACAATGATGGTCAGGTGAGGCGCTGTAGCCACAGAGGCCTTCAAGAAATCTCCTGTCCCTCTTCTCTGGTCTCAGGGAGGCGTGCCCTAACTGCATGGGTTCCCTGGCTCCGGAGTGGTCCACTGGGCGAGGTGAAGAGCCGGCAGAGGATGAGTCTGGGGAGTAATTACAGCAGATCCTGGGGGTCACTGGTGGCAGGGACTAAGAAGCTGGCCTCATTCATTGGTCTATCTGTAACACAAGCTGAATGAGGCCTTCTGTGGTGTCAGGCATCTTTTGCCCAGCTAGAGATTATTTGAGTTGAGGAGCCAGCCCCTTGCAAAAGACTGTTCGGATGGCGGTGGCACTCCAGGTGGTCTGCCCCACCAGGGTCCACAACTCCGTGATGTACCGAACGGTCACCCTGTCGCAGATGGTTTCCACCTTCGCTGTCCAGATGTTGAAGGCAGCCCTGAGCTGTGTTGTGAATGCTGTGTCTTGGTTGACCCTCTGGACCGCCATGGCCCATTCAGCTGCCTGATCACTGAGAAGGGAGATGAGAAGTGCAATGCGGCTCCTTTCCGCCGGATAACAACGAGGCTGTAATAAGCGCATCTACACCATTCCATTTATCCTTTAGGGCTATCTTGGGTTCAAGGAAGAAATGTGGAGCGAGGAAGGACCATCTGTGGACACCTAGCATCAGCAGCTAGCTCACAATGAGCTCACTCAAGATACGTAAGCTCTTGTTTGAGCCCATCAATCATGGCTGACTGCTGGCGTCACACAAAGTGGTAAAATCCACTCAGTTCACAGTATCAGACTCGGCCATTTTGTCAGGAACCAGGTGTAGCTTGGTGGATGAAGCCAGTCGCAGATTGAACATGAGGGGGTTTGTCTGAGAACGCTCTGCACACAGAGTAGAGACACATGTTAATTCACACACACAGTAGTAATAAGAGTAGAGAAAGGACTGCAGTACTCACGTGTCTGGATGGAGTTAAGGAGAGTCGAGTCGGGCATGAACTCAATGACTGAGCACCACTTCCTTGTTTATAAAGGACGTGGTGTGCGTCATTTCCTGAATCCTGTGCATGTCACGTGACTGGCATGCATGACACCTCCAGGGATGGGGGTTTGAATCCGAGTCCTGTTCTTGTGGGTGTGGAGTTTGCATGCTCTCCTCTTGGTGACATGGGTTTCCTTCGGGGTGTGTGTGTGCACCCTGTGGTGGGCTGGTGCCCCACCCAGTTTGAGTCCCGTTGGATAAGTACCCACAACTCAAGTAAGAATTAAGCGGTTACAGAAAATGAATGAATGATATTGTCTTTTTTTCGATTGATATTGTCAATTCTGTGCAGCATAGCTGGTGGGTAATGCTGGAAAAGCATTTCACTGTATGTTGTACTAAGTAGGACTGCATGTGCCAAAAAACATCTTGAACTCTTGAACTCTAGAACTAAATTAGTATTGCTTCGGTTACTCTCGAATGCTGTTGAAGACCAGTGCTTCAGTTCTCAGCACAGCCTTTTCTCCCTAGCACAACACATCACAAAGGAAAAAGAGCAGTCTCAAAACACTGCTGCATGTGCCAGCCTTGTCCAGGCAGTGTTAAAACCACCTGGCATTTTCTGACATCAAGCTGTAGCTGTGCTGCTATGGCCTGCTTTTGAACTTCTGTATCAGTTCAGCAGTTCAAACAAAACAGCATAGTGTCTCTTCTCCATGACTTTCTGCTCCTTTAATTTACTTTTGCTATGTCTGACACAATATTGAGCTAGTCGTGTTATCTCAGATGGTTTAGCCTATGAAATTCTTGGTAATCTTTGAATAAAAACATCTACAATTTCAGAAAGGGGTGGTGAAAAGGTCACCAGTCTGTATTAGAAGGCAGAATAATATTGTGATCTCTCTCTTTTTCTCTGCAGACTAAATGTGCTTTATGGATAAAGACAGAGGTTAAACTATACAGACAATAGTCAAAACTGGAGAAGCTTCATTCATGTAGCTGACGGAGGAAGAAAAGAGCCGGACTGTTTCAGCATATTACGGAAAATAAATGTATGTGTGTGTGTGTGTCAAGAGCGGTTAACCTTTTTATTTGCTGTAGTACTCTAATGAGCACCTACATTAATTATTTGGTACGCACTCAAATTCAAATTTGCCACTGCCAACTGGTGCTGAACCTGCAAACTGACTTTTTACCTAAATTAAATTACAGGTCTAGTGTGTGTGTGTCTACTTTCTCGCCACTAACTGGTCAAAATGAGGAAGGCAGGTTGGCACTTGGGGGGAATTTCCTGATTCTGTACTTGTTTTTATGGCTGCTGAGTGAGAAAAAGCGTCTCATTCAGATCCGTGGAACAGGGGCAGACCACTCCTCTCCGGCCTCGTTAAGTTGAGGGGCGGGGCACGCAGTTACAGAAGCGCTGAGCAAGGCTCTGGCAGGAACCGTATTTTTAAACGTCATTATTTTTCTTATTAAGGTTTTCCTTTCCTGAGTGGTGGTCCAGTAGAGATCCAGTATGAAGTTTCTCAGATTAGGACCGCATTTGTGCAGTGAAGACCGGAAACTTGTGCGCGTTGGTCGTTCCATATACCCCAATTCTCGCTTGCCTGCGGCTTATATCAATCCCTGTCTATAGAAATGAATTCTATTGGTTTGCTTTAATCCGAAAGTACATCGTAAAATCCTTGTTGGTACAAAACAGTATACGGTATATCTCCATTTGTCATTTTCAGTTTTTTTAAAATCATTTGAAAATGGCATCTATATTTTACAATGTGTCAATGGGTTTCATTATAAAATGACCACAAAAAATTGTCTAAATTTGACTTAATTTACTGCATTAACTTACATTCAAAGTTTTAAAAATTGTAATAATATGTCTCTCTTGTAGAGTTATGTTTTAGAAGATATAAAACCGTGTGTCTCATTTCTGCTCCTGCTGACTCTCAGCACTTAATGAATTCAATTATTTTCCGCCCCATCTATATGGTCTAAGTCCAGATGGGCTCCAAATTCAGTTTAATAATAGTAGGATGTTTTATTTAGAAACGTAGTGTTGTGAAAGTTAAGGTCTCAACAGAATAGAAACACTTGAATAAAGTGCAGATTAAAACAGTACTTCAGTATATTAAAAACTTACTTCATTACTACCCACTACTGGAAGCAGGACATTTGAAGTATCTCTGTCCATGCTCTGCTCGCAAATGTGTTCTTTCTTAGCAACTGTTGCTAGGTTGGCCAATCTTTTCAGAGCCTTGGCAGACTATAGCTTGGATAGTTTTGTCTTGTATTTAAGCTTAACATCTTTCCTTGTCTTGATTTATTGCAAGAACACGATGTGCTAATAATGGGTGAATTAATAAATGAAATAGGAACCATTATCTAAAAGGTTGAAGGTATCCTGCTCAAATGCTGCTTAATTTTAGCATTGTGTTGAAAAGATATTCTTCAACAATATGGAATGCATCTGACATTAAGACCATAACTCCAGCAGTGGGTTTAACATGCCATGGGGGATGCTGTCATGTGCAGTTAACATTTCAAGTATATGGCTAATAAGAAGCATGAAAAGAACTGTACAGTCTATAACCAAGGCAGCAATCAATCAAGCAATGACTAATGCAATCTAATTCCATTCTTCTGAGGGAGGGCGCTGATGAATAAACAGGAGGAAAAGCTAGCTGGTAAAAAGGGAGGTAGGAAAGAAAGAAGTAACTTTCATTACAAAGAAATTGAACACACTTGCCAGTTTGTCATTCTAAACAATATTGGTTTCAGTGGCTCTACCTGCCCCATAATCTTTATGTATGAAGAAGGTACTTAGTACAGTTTCCACAGCTCTAATGATTCTCCAGCAGGTACAGCTCCTGTCCAGCCTTTTGGCTTAAGTATTGTAAAACAGAAAATGTACATTTAAATTCCCACTCGTTCAATTCAACATACACTGATGAAAACACCCCTGGGGCGAACATAGCCATATACTTTGGCATTGTAGCATTTTAGGACCCATAAACATTGGATACATGAATACACAAAGAAGGCAGAATAGCATTAAGTGTTGCTGGTTCTAGCTTGTGACTGATCTACTGTGACCCTGCCTGTTAAACGACCTCAAGCTCAAACGGTCTAATTTAAACTGAAGAGGTTCTTACCAGTGCAAAAGAGCACATTTTGACCGGCTGTAGACATAGAAAAGTTTTAATGAAGGACTGAACCCCTACCTGCAAAAATATTGGTTTATAAGCTAAAAATTGGTGGAATTTTGTCCTTCACACTTACATTCATTTTCAAGGTACCTTCATGCAAACCCAATGCCTCAAATCAGTGAACACTTTATTAAATAAAAAGCTTGTTGTAAGTTTGAATGACTAGTTTGAATCAGGTGCAGTTTTATTCAAACAGCTTTATTTGATTTAATTCTAGACAAAATCATTTTAAGTCTATTTATAAAAAATTACAGGCTCTTTAGTTTTCTCAAATGCTGTAAATTTAAAACATCTAGATTAAATCACTGCATTTCCTTTCCCAAGAGAAGTTAGAAGAATAAAATGTCAGTAGTGGCTGATAATTAAGGTTTAAAAAAATATAAAATGGTGGCCTCATGCCATCTGTAAAATTGGTAAAAAATGGTAAAAATGTTTCTGCACTTTTATATTTTCATTGGAAGCAGTGAAGGCTGGAAGAATAGTAATTGGGCGTGTCTGTGAGTGTCATGTGAGCAAGCCAGATGTAATTTTTTTTCAAAGTTCTTAATGAATAGAGTTTAAAAAGTGTGGAAACATTTTGAATGTTCCTTGTATAAATGTATTAATTTAGATGGACTATCCAGATAGTACCTGCCTGTCATTAGAGGAGGTCATTCATTAAAGAGGCCACTGGAAACATGTCAGCCAGTGAACTAAATTCTGAGTCTTAGAAATAAATATAAAAGGTACTAGAGTCTACTAGGCACCGCTATAGAGTGGAATAGATACACTTAATAAGGTGGCTGCTGAGAAAAGGCACCAACCAACCCGCATTTATTATAAGGACAGGTTACAGGACAGAAAATACTCCCGCTATGCTGGCATAGTTGTGCTTTACCCTTGGTGATATTGGATTCAGCACGACACCATACAGTTCAGTACATTCCCCATTTACTAACTTAATCAGTGAATTACTCACACATCTCTGCCTCCTATGGATCAAAACAGTCATTATAAGAAGGATCCAGATGGAAACACTTTGGAGTTGAAGGCACCCTGTTGCTGTGTGATTATGTCCCAACAGGGGATAGAACTCTATTGAACAAGTTTTCTCCCATCATGCCACTCCTTCAAAGTTTAAAACTGTATTAACTTTCATTGTGAATTACAAAGAGATTCTGAGTGAGAAGCCAATGCATCCGCAAGGAGAAATCCTGCCCCACTTAACCAACGTAACGAATACGAAGATGTGAGACTGAGGAATTTCAGAACTGTTGCTGAAAGAGACATACACATTCAAACTAAGCACAGTGGGAGTGATCTAGATCACTGTAATGAATTGTTAAAATTACAATATTGCTTGACCCTCTCCCTCTGTGCGTTGTCACCACCCACTTGTGGGCAAAGACTTTCCTGAAGGTTTTTCCAATTTTAAAGACCTTGTGTTTTGTTTTCAGTTCATTTTTACTTTAGTTTTAGTTCAGGGCCCTGTTTCAGAAAGCTGGTTCAGTGTAGTAAGTATACCTCAATTTAACGAAAACCAAAAACTTCTCCTACTGATGTACGAGATGGAAGAGCAATCAGAGACACCATATGCCAAATTCATTTCCCTTGACCCATTACCTCACCTTTTAAAAATAAGAATGAACAGATTTCAACTGTCTTTATTGGTCGCCTATATTTCCTGTACACAAAGTATTATAAATATTATTTTGTTGATCAAACACTTCAATAATTCAACCATCTCTGACCATTTCACCCACCCTTAACTGGTGTTCCAGCAGTAAAATTTCTATTTTGGTCTTTTTGATCTGAGCTTGAAGTTACATTTGCTGATTTTCTTGTCCAAATACATCTTGTAAAGCTGGTTGACAGGGAGCTATTGAAACAGAAAATAGCATTCACAGTACATTCCTACTTATGTTGTTTGTAAATCAGTGCTGAACATCTTTCTGAGGAAAGGTTTGTTGGATGGTTCGTTGGAGAGATGGCTGAACCCTCTTCTTCATTTCCATCATCACTCTGTTAGAGACATAGAAAGGCCATGGTTTTATTTTTGTACCACATTCAACTATTATATTTTCCGTTGTAATATGTAAACCTCAATAAGTGTTTCTATTGCTTCCTCCTCTGTAACTGAAGGCAAGGATTCTTTATTATTTTCCTGAAATAAAGAAATGAACAAAGTTGCTGTTCTACTGTAAACCCATTGTGAATAATATGTGGAGCATTAAGAGTTCTCACAGCTGCATGTTGGTCTGGCTCGACAGGGGGCTGCACCAGATACAGCAAATCATCACCATGAACTGGTAGAATATGAGGTTTATACAGGTCAGTTATAACTTACAAAAGTCCAAATGGCAATTATCAAACATATTCCAGTCACCTTACACTTCATTGTCATTATGCTCTCAACGACCAAGCTCTCAACAACGTAGACTGAGATAAGGCAAAAATTAGGAAAATAACTGAACTCATTATGGTAAAGAGTTTATCAAATGAATGAGTGGCACTGCTAAGGTGACTGTGAAGAAAGGATTTATGCACATCATGTATCATTTTGAATTTACCTTTTATGTAGGCACTTGTGTCTTGAGGGGTGTGTAGTTCAGAGGACATCCCTTCAGAGATGCCTTCAGCCACAGAGCGCCCACTGACTGTGGGCCGACTGCACAGCCTCTGTGAGTGGTGGTGGTGGAGGACCCCCAAATAAGTGTTTTTCAGGCCTCCGAATAAGTGCTTACAGAAATGAATTAAATAATGTAGCCTCTAAATGCAATTGATTTACATAGGGCACACAGATCAAGCACTATGGCTTAGAATTACACCATACCTGATTGGAGTATATTATATTTCATTTTGACTTGCCACGTACGTTTGGGGCCTGTTGGGTTACACCTGCGCACCACACACATATTATACTACATAATATTAATGTGTTAAATGGGTGGAAAACCCTAGATCAATGTTTAAATTAACACTCACATATTGACTCCGTCAGCTATTTTTTTGCAAGTTCCCTTTCTTTTTGCAGCTGAGGCTGAATTACATTTTTTGTGGAAGATGTGTGTGTAATCGGCATATGCTGCCATTATAATATCCGCTTCAAGCGATGTAAAATCTACTGAACGCGCTTTCTTTCCCTCCGTCTCCATGGTGAATGTAGCTCCAATAATCAGGGCTTTATATATCAACTCCGCGTTGATAGAACTAATTGTTATCAGCCATTTTGAAACCGATTACCCCAAGTTGGACAGCTTGGGGTTACTCAGCCCTGAGTATCGGTTTTAATTCATTTTTAAACCCACTTTCTGGGTCCATTTTTGATCTTTATGTTAATTTGCATGTCGTGCCATTTGGAAAAAAAAAACAGTAGTGTTTATTAAAATTGAATTGAATTGAATATTATTACATGATTTTAAAATTGCAATAACTTTTACTTGACATAGGACCACCAAACAAAGTTCAGTGTGACGTCTGACACCTCGCGCATTACATTTACATTAATGGCACTTTGCAGACGCTTTTAGCCAAAGCGATTTTCATTCATTCATCTACAGGGGACAGTCTCCCTGGAGCAACTTAGGGTTAAGGGTATTGCCCACGCACCCAGTGGTGGTATGCTGAAGGTAGGAGTCGAACCCATGACCTCTTGGTTCGAAGGCAAGTATCCTACCCACTGAGCTACCTCCACCCAAACCGCATCAACACAAACTGGAGGAATCTCTGTATAAGGTGGGGTTTTGGTGTAGGACAACAATTTTTCTTCCGACATGGATCCGTAAGATTTCACACTGTAAGATTTAAAATCTATCAGGATCTATCACCAACAACTCTGTAACATGGTGCCCCAAATGATGCTTCACTCTTCAAAGAAGTTGACATTTCTATTTCTGGACAGTAATTATATAGTAGCTCTTGTCCACTGTTGCAAACATCCAAAAAGCAACAAAATGACATGCCTGCCTTAAAGGCTATTTGCACATAAGAACATCATTGTCACGTGTGGGGCCGTAAGGCCCACACACGGAGCTGCCCTGGAACATGGCAGGAAACCAGGGATCCATTTTCAAA
>JBBPDC010081796.1:0-10284 GCA_037974485.1 Hemigrammopetersius urotaenia
GCACTGGGTGAAGAGTTTTGGAAAAACACCATTTATTGCAGTTCAGTCAGTCTTTCGCAATATGTATATTGCGCATGTTGATATCGCGATGACGGCATGTCACAAAGCTAAAAACAGTGGTAGCACATAAAGTTAAATTTTGTTGACAGGTTTGGGTTCATGTAACTTATGTCCACTGTAAAACCGATGAGGTAAACCTCAGTCAGTGTATCTTGGCTAATCAGCTGCGTTTGGGCGAAAAGGGGAGTAAAAGTGATGTTTGAGGCGACCAGAGAAGAGGTGGTTGTGCTCCACAGTGATGACTGAAGAGAACATGTGTTTCTGTGTGCTAATGCTAAGTTGAGCAACGTTCGTCTACATTTCTGTCGTCTAAACGACGACGAATTGTGTAACTAGTGTTGTGTGTGTTGTGTAACGTCTTGAAGTGCTCTGCTTGCTCCTCCATTCAGAGAGAAATGTCTCTCAGCGTTTCAGACAACATGTTCTCTGATCTCCTCAAGGTTGACTTTCAGATGCTTTCCTTACATTCCGCCTCCGTAGTCATT
The DNA here is from genome assembly GCA_037974485.1 of Hemigrammopetersius urotaenia. Lineage (NCBI taxonomy): Eukaryota > Metazoa > Chordata > Actinopteri > Characiformes > Alestidae > Hemigrammopetersius > Hemigrammopetersius urotaenia. Next base: position 546 of record JBBPDC010081796.1, read on the forward strand.
CTTTTCTCACAATATTTTCTCTGTGTGTCTGTCCTTTACCTTTATGCATGTAATCATAAATAGGTAGAATTTCTTTTTTTTTTTCATCCTCTTTTTATGGTTCTTCTCTTCTTATTTCTCTCATTGCCTTTTTTCCTTTCTTGGGTAACACTGGATAACACATGTTTATGAAAGGTCTGTTTCATTGCAATGTTTGATCAGTTTTGCACACTGATTCAGAAAATCAGTTTTTTACTAAATTGAATGGATCTAGAGATAAACCAAATAGTACGTATATTTTTATTATAAGGTTGTTGTAATACTACTATTATTTTCATATTAGTCTCACTGAGGGGTGAGACTACATGTACAACAAACAAACAATATATTAATATACAAAAAGTCATAAGTATAACAAAAGACCATGTCAGCCGAGCCACTAAGTTGAGTTTTTTCTAAAAATGGGCTTTCTAACTGAACCCTTGAAGCTACATGAAATAAACGTTACTGTCGAAATCAGCGTGCTGAGATTATATAAGAAACTACAAAATGAAATGAAACAAATTTTTGTTGCCTGGAGTAATTTGTCATTTTCTTTGTTCTCTTCCTCTTTTCTGTTTCTCGTTTTCATCTCTTTCACCTTTTTCCCATTTGGTCTCAGTCATGTTTACTCCGACCCCTTTCTTTTTCATGATTCTTCTCTCCTTATCTGTCTCTGTCTCTTCCTCCCTTTCTTCACATTATTTTCCCCATTTGCCCCCCCCCCCCTTTTCTCTCTCTCTCCCCTCTCTCTTTTTTCTCTCCCTTTCTTTTCTCTTCTTTTTACTCTTCCCTCGCAGTCTCTCTTGCTGATCTATTAATTTTTTCCCCTCACAATAGAGAAAAATGCTTACACCAGCAGAATTATTGCCAATATGAAAATCCGGGTCGTTCTGATGTTGGTTAACCGCATAAATGTTCAGGCACGTCCAGGCTTTTATATCTGTTCTGATCATTTAAGAATAACTCTAAACCTGGTATTTTAAGGTTCCAGTCAGTAAAATACTCGTGTGCATATATGTATATAAATGCATTAAAAGATCAATATGTATAAGAGCGTGCAGACAGAAGTAGTTATATGGGTGGTATTATTATGTAACAGTTGTGTCAGAAGCATCTTCCTGTGCACAGGCCTCTGCAGATGATGAAGTATAAATGAAAGTTGTCCCTGATACACGCTTTACAGAACGCACCCTTCCACACACCCAGAAAGGTAGAATATTTAAAACCTCCGGCTATAATGTTCCAATTAGTATCAGTCATGTTTGCACTTGACCTATAGAATGCAGAGTGTATTTGTACAAATCTACTTTCAGCAAATAAAACAGTCTACAACCAGTCTTGGCTCTCCTACATGCTTGGCATCTCCTACATGCTTGGCATTAAAACTATAAAAATGTATCTTCCAATCAGGAAATGCATGGTTTGGATATTTTGGCCTGGAATGCTCTCTTCACTGCTTCTATTGTGTTTCCTGCAGAAAGGTCAGAGTCACTGTGCTAACTGCCCCCTGATCTCACCCACTCGCCAATCATGTATGAAAGTGAATACAGCTCATTATCCAGCAATGTGTGGACTCTGTGTGTCTGTGAGTGTGTCTGTGTATGTCTGTTTGTCTGTATGTGTGTTTGTGTGGGTATGACCACACCACAGAAACATAAAACATAGCCCAGTCACTCCTGAACTCAATACAGTATCTCACTTAGCAAATAGCACAGAGTTCATACTAATTTGAATACATCACTGCCTGAAATGAGAATCCAGGCTCCCACACCTTCTTATAAAAAAGGATTTTCAGGCCCAGTTTCCTCGAATTCAGTGACCCAACACTTTCAGACACAGATTAATCACAGTTGGGACACTGTTGTTTTAACACTCATGCTTAATATTCTTTCAGTGAGGTGTGAATGAGTGCGTGAGTCAGTTTGTCAGTTTTTGTTAGTCAATAAGATAATCAGTTGGCTTGTTCTTTAATTAAGTAGGTAGCTAGGTACATTATATGCATAAAAGTATTGGGACACCAACAGAGACTTTAATAACATTCATTCAAATCCATAGCCTTCTATATGAAGTTGGTTCCCACTTTGCAGCTATAACTGTTTCCACTCTTCTTGGAAGGCTTTCCACAAGATTCTGGTGTTTCTGTGGGAATTCTGTGCCCATTCATTCTATAGAGTGTTTAGGATGTCAGACATTGATGTTGGACAAGAAGGCCTGGTTCACAATCTCTGTTCCAGTTCATCCCAAAGGTGTTGGATGGGGTTGAGGTCAGAGCTCTGTGTGGCCAGTCAAGTTCTTTCACACCAAACTCATCCAGTCATGTCTTTATGGAACTCATTTTGTGCACTAGAACACAGTCATGCTGAAATAGAAATGGTTCTTTCCCAAACTGTATCCAAAAAGTTGGACGAATGTCTTGGTATGCTGAAGCATTGAGATTGTCCTACATTGGAAGTAAGTGGCCGAGCCCAAACCCAGAGAAACCGGTGTTTCCCGATGCATTTGTCCCTACAGTGTAGCTTGTTCTTTAAATAATCAGACAGTTTGTTGGTTAACTTATTCATGAATTAATAAGGTTGTTGACTAGTTATCTTGCTCTCAAATTAATCTGACAGCTTGTTATTTATTAAATCAACTGGTTAATTAGCGGATTCTTTAATTGAAGTAAAAGTGAAGTGAAAGTGACCATTTGTCATACGTGAACACACCACAGCACAAAATTCAACATCTGCATTTAACCCATTCACCAAGTGAAGCAGGGGGCAGCCAGGAACACAGCGCCCGGGGAGCAGTGTGTGGGGACGGTACCTTGCTCAGGGTACCTCAGCAGTGCCTAGCATCTTGGGAATCGAACCCGGACTTTCTGGTCGCAGGCTGAATGCCCTAACCACTAGGCTACCGGCTAATTAATTAGCCGGCTGCCAAGTTAGTTTTTACTGTAGTTTATTCTGCTGTTTATTTAGCTAGTTCTATAGTTGGCTGATTTGCTAGTTAGCTTGTTTTTAGGGCAGCCGGTGACCAGGTGGACCAGGACTGCAATTGGCACCACTGAGGTATCCTTAAGCAAGGTACTGTCCCCATGCACTGGTCCCTGGGTAACAATTCAGGACAATGTGTTTTTATCAAAATGGATTTTATTACTTATTTTATTACTTATTTTACACACAAAAGTGGAACTAATGTGAAGCACCGTTCTACACAGGTAAATTAGCGTGGTGCACCCAAATACTGTAGCAGTGTTTATGCCCAAAAAAGGTTATACTACATCTGTAATATGGAATTGGTTCATTTTTGTGCTGTCGGACACAAATAAGCCATGTGTTTGACAGCTTAAGCAGCAAAGCCACTCTCTACAGTGCTAGCATTAGCCATGTTAGCTAGCGCTGCCGTTTCAGGTGCAGTGCAGAACGCCGGTACTGTTACTCTATTTAACACCGTTTTTTTGTGGGTTGTGCAGGCCGCCAGCCAAAATTTACCACCGGCCCACCGGGCGAATGCCCACTGGTCTAGAGTGAATTATCATCACACATGTGATGTGTCTGTCTCCTCTGCTGTGTCTCTCGTCTTGTTGTGGTTATGTAATTAGATTCCCCTCGCACCAATGGTACCGGCCATTTTATGAAGGGACAGTAATAACTGATTAAGTCAAGGAACGCATGTCAGCGTCTGCCAATCAGATGCAGACACTGCATTGTGTACACAAGTGAGCACACAGAGGAAAAAAAACAACACAACTAGCTGACTTTACTCGGATTTAAATTCAACCCTAAAGTAAAAAATTAAATAATTTTAAAAATAAAGTTAAATGGCACATTGAATTCATTCAGATTTCAATACATCACTGCCTGAAAAGAAAACCAGGGCTCCCACACCTTCCAATTCAAGGGTTTTTCAGGCAGTTTCCTTGAATTCAAGAATCCAGCACAGCATAGTTTCGGACACAGATCAAGGTTCGTCACTGTTCGTTTAACACTTGTTCGTTTAACACTCTTTCGCCACTGTTAAACCTACATCTTTCACACATGGGACCATTGCACTGTTGTAGCCTTTTTTTGCACTGTTGTGACTCTGAACTACTGAGCCAAAATATCAACATTTGTCACCATCTACAAATGCATATTATATTTCTCTGCTATGCTAATCTAGGTATCATTAGTCTTATATTCTACGTTGTATTTTATGTCTCTACATCAGCAGTTGTTTATATGGGGAAATATCTGATGTCTGATATGAGCCCATGATTCCCATATTTGTGTGTATCACAACATGCTGCAACATATTGTAACATACGGTAATGTACTGTATTGACTTAAAGTAAATGGGCCCCTTAAAGACACATGTGAACACACCACATCACAGTGTGAAATTCTTTCTCTGCATTTAACCCACTTACCAAGTGAAGCAGGGGGCTGCCTCCAACTTAGGGACACCCAGGGAGCAGTGTGTGGGGACAGTACCTTGCTCATGGGAACCTCAGTGGTGTCACCAACAGTCCTGGAATTAACCAGCTGCCCCATAATCATACATGTTTTAAGAGCTAATTTGCTCATCTTCAGTGTCTCAATTTAGACTGAGCATATTTCAGCACTTCAGCACAATAAGTTTATAAAGAAATGCAATGCTGAGGATCTTCTTTTCCTGCGCGCTGGTCAGGCTGTAAAGAAACCTGTACAATCAATCCTGAGCTGCATTATGAGGTGTTTTGGGGAAGAAACTGCTGCTGAGTTCGTATAAAGCAGAGTTCACCACAAGTCATCCTGGGTGACCTCATGAGTAGTTTGAACACTAAAATGAACAAGGATGTACAGTAATCCCCCAGTTTTACGCAGATCAGGTGTCGCGGATTCAGCCACACTGATCTTTTCGAGAACCAAACTCCTAGTTTTACGCAGAAATCCCCGCAATAACGCAGAAACTGCAAATATCCCCCGCCTTTTTTGTGGCAATACATTTTTTCTGGATGTTTTCACAGAAGAGGGCTCAGGGCAGGCTGTAGCCAACCTGGAAGCACTTTTTTCGAATTCCACACTAGGATTGAGCCCCCATGCTCCAAGCGCGATTTCTCTGCAAGCACTCAGACACTTCAAACTCCAGTTTAATTGATCTCCAGAAGACCTTTTCAATGAGCCCTCATTTGTATGTTCAGCCCGAGTTGATCAGGGGTTATTCCCCAAAAACTGTTTACCTCGCCATGGTGTCCCAGTACTTCCGAGTTGCATATTTTCTTTAAGGGTAATGGATTAAACTGAGTTTAAACTGCAATTAAAGTGTTATGCATATTTGGGGCATATTTAGGGCTTACACTATAAAAAGGCTTGTATAGTGTAAACCAAAACACAACACGTTTTTTCACTATAAGCGGGTGCTCTTGGAATGTAATCCCTACATTATATGGACAAAAGTATTGGGTCACCTCTTAATAATTGAATTCAGCATATTGAATGCATCAGCATACCAAGATGTTTTGGACATGCCATGATTTCAACTTTGTGGACACAGTTTGGGGAAGAACCTGGCCCACACCGAGTCCTGACCTCAAGCCCATCCAGCACCTTTGAGATGAACCGGAACGGAGACTGAGAGCCAGGCCTTTTAACCCATCAGTATCTGACTTCATAAATGCTCTACAGAATGAATGGGCACAAATTCCCACAGAAACTCCAAAATATTGTGTAAAGTCTTCCAAGCAGAATGGAAGCTGTTACAACTGCAAAAGGGGGACCAACTCCATGTTAAAGTCTCTGTGTCATTAAAGTCCCTGTTGATGTAATGGTCAGATGTCCCAATACTTTTGTCCATATAGGATATTTTCTTGCCACAGTGGCAGCAGCCTGGAATGTACTGTGTTTACATCCCTCCATAGAGTGTGTTTTGTGTGGTTTCAGGCCTCTCACTTATACTTACTTGTGAAACAGATGTGCAGTTGGTGTGACATGGTGTGAATTCATCCCGTTTCCCATGTGAAAAAGTGAGTCACTTTTAAAAGAATATTTTGTTCTTTAATTAATCAGTTGGTAACTGGGGAACTGCTGATTAACTAGTTAGCTCGATCTTTAAATGATCAGAGTTGGTTTGTCTGGTTTGTTCATTTATCAGCTTGTTAAGTAGTTAGTTTGCTCTTTAGTGTTAATTTAGTTATCTAGTTAGTTTGCTAGTCAGACATGTCGGTTTGTTCGATGGCCGGTTAGTTTGCACGTTAGTTAAGTAGTTACTTTGTTACTTTTTTTTGTAACTATTCAGTGGGTTTGTTAGGTTATTAGTTAGAAGCATTACTCCAAAAACAAGATTAATGAATGCACACCTCTCTGTCTCCTCAGTTTCCCACAGCTTGTTCCCATAACCCAAAAATGGTCAAGACAGTGCCCTAATAAAAGCTTCAGCCTGCCATAGCGTCATGCTTGCATTTGTTTAAAGCATTCAGAGTAGAATTGTGAGAACTAAGCAAATATGTGTGTGCATGGCTGGTGTGGCTGGTCATTATGGATGCTCAACGTCTCCGTTTAGATGCTGCCCACCTCTAGAGTAAGAGGCTTGTTCTGCATTAATGAAACATCAGGCCAAGTAAACACAGTGTCTGCTGCCACTCGCCTCAATTAACCGCTCTGTCAGCTGGAGAAGAAGGGAGAAAGAGAAGAAGGGAGCAGAAAAAAAGAGTGGGTGGAGAGAGAGAGAGAGAGAGAGAGAGAGAAGGCATTGCGGAAGCTGAAGAAAGGTTAAAGCGGCCATGTAAGCAAGCAAACTGATGAACGTTCTGCCATTAAGACCAGTCTCAGCCTGCTTGACCCATTTGGTGTCCTATTGCCCACCCATACTCTCAGCAGTCTAGAAGTCTGGACTTTATCTTCCAGATAACAGTACGTGTCTCTTATGTGGTTTCTGAAAGCGTTTTATAAAGTCTATTTGAGATTTATGGTTTGAGGAAGTGTGTGATCACTGAAGCATGCAGTTTGCACCAAGCTAACCAATGCACCAGTGCTTCGTAGCTCCACTGCAAAACTAAAGAAGACAACTATGTCTTGTCAGGTTGCAGGATGGAAATTAATTTTTGTTGATCGCCATCGCTCGGACATTAAGGCCCTGCATTCACCTCACCGTGGCAATGGGAGAGGAGGAGAAATAGGAACGAGGGGCTTTTTTTGTGAGACACACAGATGGAGAAGTGCTTAAGGCTTTGTGTGTGTGTGTTTGGGGGGTTTGACTGCTCCTCTGAGTCACTGCATCCAGGAAATGAGTCCAGCCTCGCTCTGCGCTCTCTTTCTCTCTCTTTCTCTCCCCCTCTCTCTCTCTCCTCTTTTTTTTCTCTGTGCCTCTCTCCTTCTTCTCTAGTAAGAGATAATGGGCTCTTGCTCCCCCTACTGCGCATAAAATGGAAATTTCTCTGTTTCTGTTTTTTTGTGTAGGAGATTAAAAAGGAGGTGAAAAAGGACACGAGTCCGGCCTCTCAGTCGGCTGGGCCCAAATCCGACCTGTCCAATGGCAGCGCCAGCCCCGGATCAGATTCCTGCCTCAGGCCGGCAAAGAAAGGTACAGTCAAAGCTGGCTAACGGTGGAGATAAGCCATGGGTCAGACACACCTCAGATGTATGTGATTTTCCTCATTACATAAGATGCATTAAGTTGGACAAGGCAGGTTTTCTTCTTAAGGTTTGCACTGGAGCTACAAGGTTGATGTAGCTAAACACATCATGGAAGTTACTACCAACTATCATGGTGCAGAGTACATGCCTGATTTTTCTCACACTTGCCCACAGCAGCTGCATGAAATTGATAAGCAATTGTATTTGAGATCTATTATGTGTGTGTGTATTTTCTGTGTATTTTCTATTAAAATCTCTCTTTATAAGCTCTCATATTGTATCGTTAAAATGTTGTTATTGCACCAATTTCTTTTCTTTTTTGGGGATTTTCCTGCCATTTATGGCATTTCCACTGGCGCAAGGAACCGCACCATACTGCAAGCAAATTCTTCCATTAGAAAAAAAACAACCCATACCTGAGCCCTCCTTTGGTCAATGACTGCTTTCTGATTGGTCGGATTGTTGTCATGACATCAGACAGACATGGAAAAAGGACATTGTTGTTTTGACTGTTGGTGCAGTGGAAGTACAAACTAACAACTAGGAAGTTAAGAAAGCACAAGCACTGCTGTCTATTTTATTTGAAGATGAATTTCTATGGGATCATGGTGTTGTCCAAAATATCATGGTTTTTAATTCTGTGAGAAATGTGAAGGTGTACCAGGACATCACTAACAAGTTAACTAGGTTAGGTATTCATTGCATTGTTAAACAATGCTTAGAAAAACTCAAACAAGACCAAAAACAATAAACGCAGCCCTGAAAGAAAATCTGGCTTGGAGCAAGTATTAGTATAGGTATGCTGTTTGCACAGTTCAGAATAGTGTAGTTAACCTAAATAAAAATATAAGCAAACTGTGGATGCAAACCATGCCTTGGTTCATCATCTATCTATCATGTGCAAACTGTGTGAAGGTGCAATTAATTGACTATCACAATTAAACACTAAAAGTTGAGGTCAGGACTGCAGGCCACTCGAGTTCTTCCACACCGAACTCCTACAGTGTGAGTTTAATTCAAACTGTTAGAGGAGGGACAGTACTACTCCCTGCAGAGCTGTGACACATCAGGCAGTGACCACACCACGGGGTCCCATAACTAACCCTGCTACAGCTGAACATGCTTTGCTCCTGTGTAGCCCCCCAGTTGGTTAAAATATGTTTTAGAAAGGGCAATGGCCCACTGGGGTTTGGCCACAAGGGGGTGCTACTGTGATGCCCCTGATAATCATTTAAATCATCGGACCCCAGCCTTTTTTGCGCCACGGACCGGTATCATGTACAACAGTATTTTTTGTCCATATTGTGTATAAACACACACTCAAGATTTGTAGCAAATATTAGTCATAAAATTGGCGTGCTTCTTGATGTAAAGAACACAAGGTCACCTTAGAACAACAATGGACTGTCACCGAAGATGAACTTAAGAATGAATGGCTACTTGTTGGAAATCGATAGACTATGAAATCATGCAATTTTGCCTATACTTGTGTAAGTAAAGTTAAAGGTCTTGAAAAGTCATGTTGGCCAAATATTTCTTACTATAGAGCAGTAGAATACTTTTAATAAACCAAAGTTATGAAAGAAACGAGCCCAGTTTTACACCACCCCAGTTTCCCAAAAGCATCTTCAAGATTTAAGACTATTTAAGTGTTAAGATTATCTTAAGTGGTTGAGAGAGTGTTCCGTCTGATGCTTGCTTTGCCATTTAAAATAATCTTTGTGGCAGAGCTGGGTTTAAAGTTTAATTGGAGCAAGGTAGTCTGGGTCATTTGGGTTTGGGTTTGGGTCATATCGCTTCCGCTATCTGGGTATCAGCCATTAGGGTTTCAGTGTCTGCATCTGGGAAAAAGTGGTATTGTGGCGTCTCTGTAGAAGACCTACTCAAAAGACCTACTTTGTGTTCTAAATCCAAATACAGCCCAAGACCTTTGTTTTGGAAATTCTGTTTGAAAAGGAATAAATTACTGTCTAGTAAATAATAATAGCTGTCAGCAAGCAATTGACATTTTAGTCAGTATGCTGGAAAGGTATTACAGGAGTGGGTTGAAGAACAGCTTGACAGTGAGACTCGTGTGTGTGTGTGTGTGTGTGTGTGTGTGTGTGTGTGTGTGTGTGTGTGTGTGTGTGTGTGTGTGTGTGTGT
>JBBPDC010081817.1:0-10283 GCA_037974485.1 Hemigrammopetersius urotaenia
TTATACAAGTTTCACTTTTTGAATGGAATTAGTGAAATAAATCAACTTTTTGAAGATATTCGAATTATATGACCAGCACCTGTATGTTATTTTGCTTGTAGTGTAGTTTTTTTCTATGATTTCTAGTGATTCTGAGTAAATATCATGGCTATGTTTTAGTGATGTGTAATCTACTGGTAGCCAATATATTATTGGTAATACAGGTTGGCTTCTGTCTTAGTCTGTTATTTTTCATGCAGAGTTGAATTTGTGAGTGGTTTTTACTTCGGTTTCATAGAAGGTTCATTATCATGGAATCCTGTTAGTTGTTGTAGTCAGTATAGTTTATGGTCTCAGTGTTGACCACGATAAGTTGTTAGTTGTTAAATCACTCTGAAAGTTTACAGTTATCATGTTGTTATTTTATTTATGGAATTCTCTTTTAATGACATCTTAAATATTTTGTTTTCCATGTAGTTACTAAACATTGCACCTTTAATACTCACTTTGAATGTCAATAAACATTATTTAACAAATTATCCAGCAGTATCTTCTCACTGGAACAGCGGCACATGGGGATACTTTATAACCATCACCATAAAAGTAGACTGTTGTGGAAGGGCTGCTGAAAATGAGTAAGTAAGATGGTTAGGCATAGAGGCATCTGCTGATCAAATCAAAGCACTGATTGGTTGGTGCTGGATTTAAATTGGCACTTGATTACCATGACTGGCAGTAATGGGTCATAATGAGTGTCCTCTCAGGCGGCCTGCTGTGTCCATCCTGATGGTTAATGTCCTTCCCTTCAATGTTAAGATATTTCTGCTCTGCTGTGGCCCTGGTTGCACTATATTTAAGACATTATTGAGCACTGTTGGAGTAATGAGGGTAGAGGATGTGGACCACGCTTCGGAATGAGTGGACAGGAGAGAAGAATGAAAGAAGAATGTTAATGCCTGCATTACTCACATCATCTCTGGATTGTCACACTCTTGCCATCGTCACGCTTCCTGTATCTCACGTCGTTTTTTGGTTCCATCATCAACTGTGGCTGTTACACCTTCAGCAACATTTTCTTCTTCTGACAGAACATCCTCATCCAAAGATAAAAATGGCAAAGGACGGCGTCTGCGTCAACAAAAGCATTTCAGTCAGCGTTTTCCAAAGGATTTTGTGAAATTCTGTGCTTTTGCTGTTGTGATACAGTCACATTATGTACGCAGCAGCAGGACAAGGCGCCACATAATCTAGGTCTTTGTTTGCATCGCCACGCTTTCCAGTTCAGCTTCAAACTGATGAACAGAATTTTCGTCTGCCGCTTGTTATTGATTTGTGTCCCTCCTGTTGTGCTCATAGAAATTGCCTGCAGTGACACAAAATATGTAGCTGACCGCAAAATTTGTTTTATAATGGAAAAAGAGTCTAAATAAGGGAAAATAATTCAAATTTTTCATATGGTATGGTGTGATTCGTAAACATAAATGCCGAAGTCAGTGCACCCAGTTCATATAACGAAATGGGTCACTGAAGTAAGAGCTCTCCATCTGAAGAGTTTAAAAGCTCTCTCGGAGAAAACTATTACTTTTGTTTACAGATGTACTACATTAACATGGTTTTACCCCATTCATGTATTTTTACAGTGCAATAATGGTGGACTGAAATATAATTGTTCAACCAGCAGAAAACTGACAATTATAAACAACTATAAATTTAAGTTGAGCTCAGGTATCTCAAGGTCTTGTTCATGAGTGAGGGTAAAATTGACAGGTTTTCTTCTCTTGTGATGAGGAGGGAGTGGAATGAAAACGCAAAGCTCTCAGTGTTCCAGTCAGTTGTTATTCCATTGTTCCACTGGTCGCAATCTTTGGGTAGTGACTAAGAGCACAAGACTGTGGATCCAAGCAGCTGAAATGAGTTTCAGGGTGGTTGGGTGCACCCTTAGGGATAAGCTCAGGGGCTCAAACAGCTGGGAGCTGCTGCTACTCTGCATTGAAAGGAGCCAGTTATGGTGGTTCAGGCATCCACTTTCCTGTAGAGGTGTCCCAGGCATGAGCCTCTGGGAGAGTGTCCTGTATAATGCATCTTAGCTGGCCTAGGAACACCTAAGGCTTCCCGAGGAGGAGCTGGGGGAGGTGTCCAGGGAACAGAATGCCTGGGCTGCCCTCAGACGGATTTAGATCTAACTAGAAAAGAGCATGATGGTGGTGGCAAACACATGAATGAAGCTTTCTATATAACAATCCAAATTAACTACGAGGGCGGTTATTGAGCTAATGGTTAGGGAGTAGCCCCTGTGATCAGAAAGTTGGACAGGATAGCCAGTGGCACCACTGAGGTACCACCAACGCAAGGTACCACCCCCAGACACTACTCTTCAGGCGCAGTGTCGCGGAGAAACAATATCATACTGTTCACACAGTGGGGTGTGCTGTGTTCACACATGACAAAAATGGCCACTATATGGACTGATCTGCACATTTTAGTTGGGTCAAGAACAACTGATGTGAAAGGTATCGGCTGTTTTATTAGTGCGATGGTGTAATAAATTCACATTTTGAAATTGGTGACTATTTTTAGCTCTTTACTTGTGTGCCTCCATATTTACCCAACTCATTTAGTTTTTATACAGAACCCATCTCTCTGTCTCACCTCTGTTTGAAACGCTTCACCACAGGAACTGCATCGAAGTCAAATGCAAAGGACTGGAATAATGCAGCGTGAATACTTTTCTTCCTGTTTTTGTTATCTCTGATTGACTCCTGTTGCTACTTGGTCTCACCAGAGGAGCAGGTGGAGTATGTAAACACCAGAAACAGCATGCTGAACAACGGAGCCATTAGAATAGTATGGGTGCAAAAGCGTGAGACGTGACCTTTACAAGCTCAAATCTGTCAAAGATTATTAGATGTCTGGAAAGTCAGGATGAATTTCATGTATAAAAGGTAAGCGACATAAATGTCACACATATTATTGTAGTCGGCATTCATTTTACCCATGTTTGACATTTTAAAAGAGCAATACTTTCACAATGTAGGTGCTTATTAAATATGGCTCATCCATCGGAATGGTTAGCTGCATTCTTCCACCGAGCAGAAAAGCAAACCCACTGCACATAAACGGCTATGAGCTTTCACATTTTATCTCGTCTCGCAGCCTTTTTTACTGTCTTACATTGGGGCATTTTCAGGATCTGCGGCAGGATCAGTTAGGCCTCGTTTACACTGTCAGTTAAATGTGACCCAATTCTGATTTTTGCTCGTATGTGACACAGATCGGATCTGTTCCATGACAGTGTAAACAGGAAAAAAAACGCATGCATTCAGATATTATGAGATCGGTTTCAGGCCTCGTTCATATGTGGAAATAAATCAGATATGAATCAGATATGTGCCAATGCGACTGTCATGTAAACAGGCAGATCTGATTTTCCTAGGCATTGCGTTCTGTACGCCATTAACATTAAGTCACTGACTGTCAGGCACACTGATGAGCCACCAGAGAGCAACCCCTGAGGGGCATCTGCAAAGGGATGGCCGGCGAAATGTTGTGTCATTGTAAGAGAGGATGGCGGACAATCGTTGACACAGCAAATCGAAAGTTGGCTCATTCTAAAAATTCGGACCCACTGCTCCTCGCTAAAGCCCGCTACATTATTCTCCCACCAATCCTGATATCTCTCACGCACCCAGACCTTCCTCTGAATGGTTGAAGCCATAATAACTGAAGCAGATGCGCAGCTGCAATAAGCGCCCTTTTACTTCTTCTCCGCCTCAAAATCATGGTGTTATTTGGTGAATTTTGCATATCGCAGAGCCAGCATTAAGCATATTTTGTGTTCGTCCATCTTGGCTACTGTAACAACCCCCCTTTGCTATAGCAAGTGTAAACAAGCGAATCGGATATGGGTCACAATTTAAAAAAACAGAACAGAAGGTCAAAAAAAACGGATATAGGCAACAAATCAGAATTGAGTATCAAGACCTGCAGTGTAAACGAGGCCTTGGATAAGAGGACAAAATGAATGCCTAAGGGGGCACAAAAATCTACTCTGGTATCTCCAGAGGTGATATCAGGGTAAGTGAGAGACTCAGCTTCGGCCTTGGACTGGCCTGATCATTGATCACTAAGCTCAGCTGCAAAAATAAAGGCAATTATAACTGATTAAAGTTTGATAGACACATATCATTATCAGATATAATGTGGCTCTGCAGAAGTGAGACATTCTGCCAGCTGTGGCAAGTGATATTTTTGGTTGGCAATGTTGCCCGAGGTTAGCAATAGAGGTGCCAGAAATGATTTTGTGGAGTGATGTCATGAAAGAACCACAGGTATATATATGTGTATATATATGTATATATATATATATCCTAATGGAAATTACCATTTCATCCATTCTGATGCAGTGGGCAGGCAACAACGCAGCACTCGGGAAGCAGTGTGAGAGGATGGTACTTTGGTCCTTTGCTCAAGAGTAAATCAGTGGTGCAGTCTTGGCATTCAAACCCATGAAATTCTGATCACAGGGGCTCCCCAACCACCAGGCAACCAGCTGGGCTTCTAAGGCATTTTCTGTTCCCTAGAAATCCAAACAACCACTTAAATGCAAGGAACCTTTACTGTTGTGCTTGTTGCCATGTTGCTTCATCAAATATTGATGTCTCTGCAAGACAAACTTCATAAGATTCGGGGACGGTGACAAGATTTCAGGAATGCGTTTACACACAATACTGTCTCTTGCTTGGCTTTGACATTTAAACAGGATCAGTCATCGCAGCCTGTAGTGGAACATAGTGGATACTACCCAGACTTTCAGACTGATGGTAATTTAATCTAAACCAGTAATAGATTCCAGTTTATCCTGTCCAGCGTCGAGATTTAAAAGTGAATGTTCTGTTCCGCGGGTCAGAACTGTCACAGCAGGGGCAAATATAACACATATGAAATCTCATTTGAAGGAGAAAAATATTGTTAGATCTATTTATATATTAAAGCGATGCAAATACATTTAAATAAATGTAAAAATGCAAAAGTGCCCAAGGCTATTTAATTTCACTTATTCCACCAGTGCCACATCATTCAACCAAACCCCCCCCCCACCACACACAAACACACTCCTTCGGTGGGGTCTGGGCTTTCACTGTTGCTGTGGCAACTGCTCAAGCTTCAGTAAAGGGCACATTACAGCCAACAGCAGTCTTTTATTTTTTTCTCAGGAATGAATGTGGGACAGCAGGAGGCAGGATGTTGGATGAAAACCGACTTTTTGAAGCAGGTAATGACAATTGATTCAAGTTCAAACAGTTCAGAGCTGGGCCGCACACAGACGTAAAAGCAAAGAAACTTGCATTTACATAATCGGAAGAACGGGCCAATTAACGTCCACGCAAATGAAAGTCTCGAGGCGAAGTCTCTCAGGCAGCACGTTATTAACTGGCCTCAGTGGAACTAAGTGAATGATAAATAAATTGTGCATCCGCCTCAAACCCTCCAGGCCGCTAGGAGCGTCAGCTGATGAGCTGATGTGGTCCAGCCTATCAAATAAGTGGTGTTTAATCTAAGTGTCAGCTTTCTATAACCCAACCTCGCCAGTGCGGTGCTAACAGTCATACCTTATCCCACCCACCCCCTGCTCCTGGATTAGTACTGTATGCTGGAATTGTTATAGGATTTTCTAAAATCTGACCGGCTGAGCCACGTCTGAATTCGCCACCTCAAATATTTTCTCAACGTCAAATGATTTCTGTATTATTGTTCAAAGGTAAAGGTGCAAATCTTAAGCTGTTAACTGGCAACCATGGCGTATTGTAAATGAACTGAATCGTTGACAGCAGATGTGACCTATGCATGTTCTGCCCATTCAGCTGGTGTCTAAATAGGTAGCAATGCTGTGCTTCATGAGCGACACCCAGCTCTCTGCCATGAATGAATTTAAAGCTGGCCTTAAACGTATCTGTTCCAAACCCTGCCACAGTTCATTAGTGGGCAAATCATAGACTGATCATGTGAAGTGTTCACCTCTCATCCCAACACAGAGTAATCATGTGGGTTGTGCCCCACTTTTCAGTTTCAGTTGGTTTTTTCAAACCGGTTGATACTTTGTCTGAAGTAACAGACTTTATTAGAAATTAGCCTAAGTAAAAGTGAAAGTACTGTAATTTCTTCTCCCCTAGAGAACCTGGATTGAGTTGTTGTTGTTACAAGGCAAGGCAGAACTGGCCACCATGCTTTAAAAAATCAATGTATTTGTGGACAGAGCATAAATAACTAAATATATCAAGATTAATTATTTGATTAATTTGCTATATGTTGTATCTCACTACTTTATCTGTCGTAAAGTCAGTGTTACTCACCGTTTTTTAAAGCCCCCCACCCTCCTCAGTGCAGAGAGCCTGACTGTCAGAGCTGATCCTGGGTCAGTTAACTGCTGGCCTGCAGCTGCAGCGCTTCCTCTCTGTTGCCAGCGGCAGCAAAGTGACCAAGCATGAGAATGTAATTGGCCATCATATGATGCAGCAGGGGCTGCTTGTTCATTGGCCACGGCGTCTTCACTGCTGGCCCCTGGCTCTTGGTAAGCTGCTAAAGGTCACCTCTTGTTCCTTTTTTGGTGTGCAGTTGTGTTTCTCCAATTTGTGACACTTTGAGTCAGTGTCAGGGTCCCAGATTCTGTGAACTGAAAAAATCCGTGTAATAACACTGTCGCTTCCAAAATAACCCCCATCACTTCTGGTCAAATAGGCCTAGACCTTAACCTTAAAGTACATGTAGATGTGTGAATTTGTGGAGTGTGTAGTCTGTTTTGCTTTTTTTTTTTTAAATACTAAAAATGTTAAAATGTTGTGGGGAAAAAATTGTGGGAATTTAGTTTTCTCCAAAATAAAAAGGCTTTAAAACCAAACAAGCTGTTCTAGTTAACAGGCCTTTAAAACTTGTAACTGAACTCTGAGGTAGGCTGGACTGTATTACACCTCAAAAATCAAAGCAGGCTGAAACTGATGAAACCTGATGAAACAACACAAACAACTGTGGGACGTTCAGTCCATGATGCGGACCGTCAAAGATGAAAACCTTTCTTTTTATTTAGACTTTTTATCGAAAAAGGAGCATATTCCTGTTCCAAACTGAACGTGTGTGTTCCAGTCCTGTGGTTTTATTTGCGTAAAGGGAGGGTGTCACGGCTGGTGGCTGCTAGTGGCCACTGTTTTTTATCCCCTGTTCTGTTTGTTTCTGTCCTGTGTTTAGAGTACTCTTATTTTGACATTCTTTGCTGTTATGTTTCTCCCGTCACGTGTCCCCTGTTTACGTGCTCCCCAGCTGCCCTGTGTTTTCCCCTTATTATGCCCTGTATTTAAAGTCTGTGTGTGTCAGTTTTTGCTCATGTGTCCATCGCCTCATTTTCCCTGCCTGTATCCTGCCTGTTCCCCTGTTTAAAGTTTTAGGAGGCCATCGTGCCTATTTACTTTCGTTTTCTGTTTAATAAAACCCACCTGAATGGATCCCTGTTTGTCTGACCGTCCCTGCTTCCCAAGAGGTAGCTCCGAGTGCTGGCTTCGCGGCCAGCCTCATGACAGAGGGATACGTTAGCTTTTCTGATTGTATTTGTTTGGGTGTGATAGAGGGTACCTTTATTGCTTGTCATTAATATAGTTACACCTTGGTTATTGACTTTGAATTTAATTTCAGAAGAAAAGTGTGTTTAGGGTCCTCCAAGTTCTCAGGTTTCTATTGTAACTAGTCAGGGTGTGTCCACCATAGCAGTGAATCAGAGCTGCATTCTGTAACGGATACAGCTAGTTCTATTGCAGCCTGCTGTAAATGTACTGTCTGACTAATCTGTGAAGCAAAGCCTGATAAAACAATATACGACAGTTTGCTCAAAGAAAATAAACAGCTGTCCAAGATTAAAGCCCTCTGTGATAAATGCAGTAATCAAGAAATGCTTTTAGTCAACATCCCAAACATATTAGGATAGAAAAGCTCTCCAAACTGCCGTTAACCGATAGCGTGATGTTAGCCTTCACCATGGGGTCAACATTGCAGGGGGCTCCCAAATGACGCAATTATCTAAATGTTGTTGAAATTCTCAGGAGATCAAACCCTGGTGATGCAACAGACTTCTGTGGCCAAGAGTCCAACAGGCCACAATTCTCTATAGAGTTGCAAATGAAATATACTTGCACTATTCAATTTGTTGTGTGGACCTAGTTAACTTCAGTGCATCAGTGTGTGGCTCCAGTGTGCGGATTTAGATTGTGTGTGTGTCTGTGTATGAGTGTGTCTGTCTCTAACTAACAATAATAACAAAAGACAATAACTAATTCAGTTTGCAAATACAAAAGAAGCAGGAAATCTTATTGGTCACAATTACAGCAAATATTTTTCGTAAATAAGCACACAGCTATAAATACATGGCATCTGTAATAAAAGGGGGAGTTTGTCCCTCCTTTTCTGCAGTAAAAGCCTCAACTCTTCTGAGAAGGCGTTAGGTTTTGGAACATTGCTGTGAGGATTTGATTGACTTCAGCCAGGCGAGCATTAATGAGGACAGGTACTGATGTTGGATAGTAGTTCTTTATACCCCTCTTTATATCCCTCTAGCTGTCAGTTGGTACTGGGCTTGGTGACCTTAGGCTCATGTGTAGCTGCGACAGATTTTACAGAATCTAGCAGCATCTTAAAGCACAGTTTCCCAGCTTTTACACCGTGCTTTCACTGCTCTAACACACCCACAGCAGGCACTGCTAATGAGCGGATTCGTTGGATCAGGTGTCTTGGGAGCCTGGACCTTCAGGTTGCCCTGAATTAAATGAATATTTTAATGAGCTAATCCTATTAATGTATATAAACAACTACAATTCAAAGCAAACATATGCAATACAATAAATGAAGGAAATCTAGGCCATACGGATGCACAGCTGTGTGTGCTTTAGCATAAACTTTGTGGCTTGCTTATGGAATACAAACACACACACACACACACACACACACACACACACACACACCATCATCTACTCCTATGATGGGCTTACACACTTTGAGGGACACCCGGTGGCAGTGACTCGCCAGTATGACCCACTTTCTGGGCTGGGATTACTGCACAGGCCTGGCTGCGGTTTCTCATGCCCTGAGCGGCCGCTCTGACACAGGAGCAAATGTGTGTGTTTGTGTTTGATAGATAATCATAATCTGAGACTCAAAAAGACCACAAATATAGAAAGAAAGGAGAAAAACGGGATCATGGACCTCATTACAGTTCCCTACAGATTAGTCCAGCTATGGATTCATCTACAACCTTGAAGTCAGCTAGTCTTAAAAGGCCAGTTGTGATCTAGCGCAGCTCATATCTGGGGGCAACTTGTTACACCTTCAGTGCTGGATCAAAGTGAAATCCTTCACTAACAAGGGCATATTTCCTCAAAAACCCACCCCAGAGTCCTGTAGTCTGTACTCTTTAACCATCATGAACACATGCAAATCAAGCTAGCCAGCAAAATGCTAATGTAAACCGTGTTCTCTTGTGAAAGGCAAGATTTATTTTAATTGCATGTAATGTGTT
Organism: Hemigrammopetersius urotaenia; assembly: GCA_037974485.1. Taxonomy (NCBI): domain Eukaryota; kingdom Metazoa; phylum Chordata; class Actinopteri; order Characiformes; family Alestidae; genus Hemigrammopetersius; species Hemigrammopetersius urotaenia. Next base: position 9,533 of record JBBPDC010081817.1, read on the forward strand.
TTGTGCACATGCAACATATCTGCAAGATTAACTGGAGTTATTTTTGTTTGAGGTGGTTCATCCATGGGATAGACATCAAGTGTTTGTCTGACAAGTGCACTGTGCGCCCCCACTTTGAGCTTCAAAACTCTTATTTTCTTTTCAAAATGTTCACCAAACTGTGCTGCCTCTACCTGCCTCTAAAACACTGATCTTAATAGTAATATCAGGTTTCACCAACATCAGTTCTTCCTGTCACTTTGTGAAATCCTCTCTTGATAATATTAAACGTTAGAACACGTTTGCAAACCCAATTTCCTAGCCACTCTTTATATGAATGTTTGATCCTGGACTTATTTAGGCACTACTGTTCAATCAAGAATGCCTTAGTTAAAACAGTCTGCTTTAGTTTAATTCATTACGTGGACTTAACTTGATGTCACCCACTGTGCAGATTGTTTGTAAAACATTCTCATTGTCATGACATGGATGTGCTAAATTTCATCAGCAGCACCTGATTTCTTTTCTGATCAGCTGAATCAGGGTCTGGATAGTCATTTTAAATTCTAGACTTTCTCAGTTATCACCTGTGAGTAGAACTAAAAGTCAGAACTTTTAACTAGGCCACTGTCACGGCTGTGGGCCATAGATGGCCACCGTGTTTCATTTGGACTTTTATTTTGCTTTATGTCTGCTTTTGGTTCCCCACCTGTTTCCTGTTTGTGTTCCCCAGGTGCCTCGTGTTTTCCCCAGTCCGGTCTGTGTATTTAAG
>JBBPDC010081828.1:0-10283 GCA_037974485.1 Hemigrammopetersius urotaenia
GAGACTGTCCCCTGTAGGTAGGGAATGGAAGTCGCTTTGGATAAAAGCGTCTGATAAATGCCGTAAATGTAAATGTGACAAGAAGCTTGTGTGTCAGAAGCATTTTAATGTGGAGGTGTGCTGCACTCATATTTTATAGTCAGTTTATTACACAGATGATAATGAAAAAAATGGCAAACAATATGCATAATCAGAGAAATGTATTTTATTTCAATGAGAAGAGATAGATCTTTAGAGGTGCACAGAGCCAATTTACACAGTCAGGTTCTAACACTGAGAAATGCTACCGTGGAGCAGGACATAGGCTGCTTCAAATCGTGCCATGCATCCAGCTTGTGGTGATTCTGGACTGTGCTGATGTTTCCCAGCTTCAGATAGTATTCTGCAACCTGCAGAAAAAAGGCATTTTAGAATCAGAATCAGAACTATTGATTCTAGAGGAAACTGCTTATGTAGTGACTGCAAAGATACAGACCCCAGAGAAGCAACATACACTCATATTAAAAGAGTTTTTAAGATATTAATCACCATAAACAAGCATCCTACTCAAGATAGCACAGATAAACCTGTTTCCCTAATGCTAGGTAGCACATAATCCCAAGACTGTGGAATATATATAGTAGAAAAGAGTAGAAAAACATGATATGTGAGATATATATATATATCTCACATATCATGTTTTTCTACTCTCGTTGAAGGATTGTAGCGAGGCTGTAGCGAAACACTGTAAATAGACCTTGTTTTCCTTGAGAAAATTCAGGTGTGATCAAAGCTTATGACCTTGCTTTATATGTCATTTGGAAATCAGGGACAAGAAACATCTGGATAGCTTTGTAAAAACCGTCTGCCAAGCAAATGTCTTTATCAAAGCTATTTCAGGGCCTCAGCTTAAAAAAGAATGATCTAATTATTTTATCAGACGATCATCCTGTAAATGGATATTTTTTCATCAGACTCTCGTTATAGAATTCTAAGATAGAGTGTAATCGATAGGAAAACGCTTCATCCTCAGTCCTATTTTGCTGCTAAACAAAAGGAACAAGAGAACAATTTCTTTTTTGCTAACACTGTCTAGTTTAAGAAACTGTTTGTGATTTACATATAATATATGTGTGGTTTATCAAAATATGTGTCAGTTTGCTTTTTCTTGATGTGTGTACAGTATAGCTTTAGCTTCCTATATATAATAAGCTTGCCCTTCTTTCTTGATATAAGCTTTTATATCTCTTTTTAATACCTTTGCTCTAGTGTTTGTAACCTGCTAACATGTTGTTTCTGGTGTGTAAATTGTACAATGTTGTGCAACGTGAGTTATGAGTCATAAAAAAACAAGAAATCCAAAAAAATGCATGCCCAGTTTAAGACGCAAAATAGTCAATAGTCATATCTATGAGATATGATCCAAATACAATTAGTAAAAACACTTAATGCTGTCAAGGGACGGGGGACTAACCCCCAACCCGGAGCTACCTCTGGGCATGGACCAGACCAGAACTCCATGCTGATATGTTTATTAAGCATACAAAAGAAAACAGGCTCGCGGGCCTCCAGATAACTAGACACGTGAAACATACAGGAGAAACGAGGTGCTCTAAAGTGATGGACAGAAAACTAAGACAGACAGGACTTAAATACACTAGAAATCAGGAACCTAACACAAAACAGATGTAAACGTGAATCATATGACATTAACAGAACACATGACCATAGAACCAAAGCAAACGAACATGTCAAAATAAGAGACACTACAACAAGAGTAAACAGAACAGAACAACAGACACGTGACACAGGCAAAAACGTGAAACCCACCAAAATGAAAGCCCCAAAACCCAACAGAAAAGCAGTGGCCCTAATGGCCACTGACTGAACCATGACAAATGCACTTGATAAGCTACGTAGTTTAGCTGACCTCTGGGACTGGATAGCTGGATAGTTGGGAGAACACGCCATGCAACAACAATTTGTTTCATTACAATTTGCAGTGTTTCTTACAGAATCTCTGCACTGATTTCAGTGGTAATGTTTATTTTCATGTGGCTTCATCATTTTTGGAAAAAAACTGACATTGATTTTGTTCTACTTATAACTTTTTGCATATTAATGTTTTGTTTGTTTGTTGTACATGTAGAAAACAGGGTGGCCATCTCTCATGCATTAAGGGTGAGACACATGCATCAGTGAGACTAATGAAAATAATAGAAGTATTGCAACATCCTTATAATGAAAAATATACCTGAAATTTAGTTTATCTCTAGAACCATTAAAGGTAGGAAAAAATTGATGTGATTTTCTGAATTTTTTTCTGATTTTCCTTTCAGAAAAAATGGCTACCCAGTGACATCAGATATCAGGGTTCATGTCCTTGTTTGGCCATTCCTTTGAGTAAGGGTTCATGCCAAGATGCATTTATGTATGACAGATGGACACTTTAGACTTTTAATGATGGACCTGGCAGCTCAAAAGGGCCAGAACAAATAAAGAACCACAGCTTCTCCATGGACAAGCAACAAGTGTGTTAACATACATTCACATCGCTAATGTTAGCAACCTGCGCACTGCTGAGAGAGCCTTAGAGGGTCGAAATGGATCGATATTTAACAGTTACAAACAAAAAAAAAGTGCTTCTGAGAAAAACATGGCAAGTGCCTAAAAGGAACTATGACAAAGCACATCTTCCTATACATTTACGGCATTTATCAGACGCTTTTATCCAAAGCGACTTCCAATCCCTAACTACAGGGGGCAGTCTCTCCCTGGAGCAACTTGGGGTTAAGGGTCTTGCTCAGGAACCCATTGGTGGTGCTGAAGGTGGGATTCGAACCCATGCCCTCTTGGTCTAGAGGCAAGTATCCTACCCACTACGCCACCACCACCCTTATAGGTTTGAAAACTCTGGCAGTTGACAGTATAAGACCCAACAAACCAGTAGAGACCTCACAGCCTGAACTTTATTGATGCAAATTCTGCCTCTGCAGAATAATGAAGCAGTCTAGTGACAAATGTTACAGACATGTATTGGCATTACATTCGCCAGAACTGGTGGGACAAAGAAGGGGCTGAAGTACAGCATGAGACAGCCCTTTATAAGAGTTTACTATGTGTTATATGTTTTAAATATCATATTCATTTATCATTTATACATGCATAACCTGTGTAAAAGTGTGCAATGCCATGGAGGAATCTTCCATGAGTTCAATTAAACATTCAGGAATTCACTTGCTGCAGTTTCACTTGCTGAGTGAGTTGATTGGAGTGCAGGGGTGGCAGAACTGTATCCCAGAAATAGCAATGTAACTCCGTGTCCTACCTTGTGAAATGTCCTTCAGTGGAAGTAAAGTCATGCGTGAACACACCACATCACAGCACACAGTCTTTAACCCATTCACAAAGTTAAGCAGTGGGCAGCCAGTGACATAGTACCCAGGGAGCAGTGTGTGGGAGGGCGGTATCTTGCTCAAGGGTACCTCAGTGTTGCCACCAGCAGTCATTTGATTTGAACCCTCAACCTTCCAATCACAGGGGCAACTCCTTAACCACCAGGCCACTAACTGTACCAGTTATAAGCATTTAATGAAGTATTTAAATAAACTCATACATAGGATGTTATTTTTTAGAAATATGCTCTCAGCCATAAAACTATGTGATGGATATTTTGATACCCTAAATGACAAAGTTCTCTCTATCCTTTCCGGTTTCTTGTCTTTTTGTTTTGTTTTATGTTTTTTGTCTTCCTCCTGTTTTCATGTCTGTGTTGCTATTTACATGCTTCATGTGCATTATGTGCATGTGTTTCATGTGAGGGTGTGTAGTTTTGTTCTTAGCCCCACCTGAGCCCTGCCCCTTTGTTACTCTGTAATTGCTTATTCCATTTTGCTTGTATTTTTGTTAACCTTGATTATAGTCACTCATGTTTAGATCTTCCCCTCAAGTTTGTTCTGTTTATTTACCCTTAGTGTTTGCTGGGTTTTTGTCTTTGTTACCTCTGGAACCCCTCGGTTATGTTTTTCTTTGCATCTCTAGGTTTCTGGGAATAAGAGGGTATATAATAGCATTCTATGTTTGTATAAAGACAGGTGATTAAAAACTCATAACGTCCCAGTCGATAAGGTCAATGGAATCAATTAAATTGCCAGGCTAGGCTGTAATAATACTGAACACATGTCCCCCTCTTCCTCTGGTGCTTCAGGACACCAGCAAAAGGCTGCATGTACCTCAGCTCCACCGACAACAGCTTTGCCTTTGAGGAACTGACAGAAACCAATAACAAAGCACATCTGGTGGCTTATCTGGCGCCCTACCCCTCCCTTCATGTGTGCTCACGGCTCACTAGAGACCGGAGTGAGTCAGACTGCTGCTAAAACGCTGTAGTCCTGAGCAGCTCCTTCACTCTTACTGAAAAGTCCCTTTGTTGTTCCTTCTCTCACAGATGCCTCACTGTAAATCCAAATAAGTTAGTAGATCTGCAGAACTTACAGATCAGCCCCAACATTAGAAACACAAGTGAAAAGAGAGTTTTTGAAGAAAAATGCACTGTGGATCCAGGATGCCACATGCACTCACTGCAAAAATTGTTCAGGAATGGCTTTAGGAACATGACAAAGAATTCAAGGTGCTCACTAAGGCTGCAAATTCCCATCAGTCAATTGCTTCCACGCAATGAAACCTTTTTTAGTGTTACTGTTTTAGGGTTTCTCCTCTCAAATCAATTAATGAATTTCAATACCATTCACTCATTCATTCATTCATTCATTTTCTGTAACCGCTCAGTCCTCAGTAGGGTCGTGGGGACCTGGAGCCTATCCTGGGGCCAACGACCATGAGGCAGGGACTCACCCTGAGCGGGGCACCAGCCCACCACAGGTCCCACACACACGCATTCACTTACACACTCACTCCTACAGTCAATTTAGAATCTCCAATTCACCTCACATGTCTTTGGACTATGCAAGAAACCGGAGACCCTGGAGGAAACCCATGCTACCCAAGGAGAACATGCAGACTCTACACACACAAGACCAGGCTGAACTTCAGCATTAATGAAATGTAACTAGATTCAATATCTAATGAGATTTTTGAATGTAATACAAAACTGACCACCAAAAAATTGTCAAAAAGTTTATGTGAGATGTGGTTCTATGACGTTTGAACGCTGGTGATTCATTCTGTTCTTGCAAGATATTATTCAACACAGTTTAAAGGAGAAGTGCACCCTGCAAACCCTGTGGATTCGTTTTAACAATTAATCCAAACCTAGAGCTTCAAACTGAAAACCATTATCTGATTTCGTCTGCCATTAATATATGACTGCAGATAAAACAACTTCAATTAAAAACCAGCTTCTAAAACTTTTAAATGAACCAATTAGGGCTAACCCGAGGCCATGGGAAAACTCCAGAGTAACACATGAATGGTAGTAATTAAACTTGAACGGCAAGAGGTTAGGAGAAATAGTGCCCCTGAACTGAACTCTAGTATTATGGGATCAGCTGATGAAGGAGTAATTCATTTCTTTGTGGTTCACTCTGGAACAAAGCCCAATAAGTCAAGTAAGTATGGTCTAGTTTCATACAAGAATTGCCAATATAGTTTCATTTTGCTTCATTTCAAATGTCTGCAAAAATTTTTGATAGTGTTTCTGTGGCAAGAGAGCCTCAAATAACTTGTGTTCTAAGCCACTATAATACACCCTACATGCAAAGCATTCATGAATATGAAAAGAAAATCATATACAATTAGAGGGATAAAGAGTCTCGAATCAGTGCACAGCACAGCTCTTCGTGTTTCTATGCTCTTTCTGCAATTGCCAAGACTGTAGACTGTACTTTTTATAGATTATTTGGGTCCTGCTGTGCTCACATTATGCAGACTGCAGTACTGAAGAGGGGTGTCATCTGGACTATGAATTAGACCGGTGAAGGTTTGATTTTCTCTTTAAAGAACTTTCAGGAGTTGCTTGTAAAAAGTATTCCTGAAGAACAATTCAAAGAGTGATTGTTTGTACAACCACTTTTTTGAATTGAATGCGCTAATGTGAAGAACCTTTGATTCACATACACATACATGTAGAAGTACAATAAATACATCTCTACAGAGAACACATTTCTAAATACAATAACGGCCTATTTGCTAAATATAAAATATTGGGGTAAAGTTCTAGCACTTTTTATGTTTTTTGACTCCAAGAAAGCTTGGTAAATGTGTAGAAAAATGCCATATTTAACTCTGTCTATAAAATAAAAATAAATAGATCAAATAAAGCAGAGAGCGACGATGAGCGGGTCCAAGCTGTTTATGCCCAGTCCTCCAAATTGCAATGCTGACAGGTTAAAATGCTTTGAGCTGCACAGACTTTTCATGAAGATTTTGGATATAAGATATCCAAATATCCTGTTGTAGCGCCTCCTAGTGGCTGACGCTCTTGACACTTGGCACCTGCTTTTTCTCCAAATTATATTTAAAAGGAAGTATGGTGCAACACTGAGTAACTGCTGCAGAGAGACAATATCTCATATGTTTTTAATATTTGCAGAAATTTACTGAAGTGATCGTACCACAAGTTGAAATTTTTACAATGAGGAAAGGGAACATGTTATAGAAGTCTCTGTTTACTGACATTAACGCATTATACATCTGTACCAAATTTGGTGCAGATCAAACCCACCCAGCGTTTAGCAATGTGGGCCCATTAGAGTCAATTACGTCACATTCATGTGAATGTACTTGTAGGTCTTGGCAATGCTGTTCAGAAAAGTCCAAATGTTTTTGATAAATATTTTATTTGGACCTCTTTTGATTCATGTAAGATAAAAATTGTGAAAATAGGACACTGTCATCCCAACATGCTTCAAAACCACCACCATCATCCCCATGCAACATCTCCAGCACCACCACGCTGAACACAGGGCCCCCCCACGGTTGTGCGCTCAGCCCTCTACTGTTCACGCTGCTGACCCACGACTGTGCAGCAATGCACAGCTCAAACCACATAATCAAATTAGCTGATGACACAACTGTTGTGGGTTTGATCAGCAGGAACGACGAGGCAGCACACAGAGAGGAGCTGCAACGGCTAACGGACTGGTGCAGAGCAAACAACCTTTCCCTGAACCTGGAGAGAACAAAGGAGATGGTTGTTGACTCTCTGCTGAGCATCGGCCGTTCCTCAGTGGAGATCGTCCAGAGCACCAAGTTCTTTCGTGTTCACATCACGGAGAACCTCACGTGGACCCTCAACACCAGAGAGGGACCATACAGAGTATTCTCTGTAGTTGCATCACAGAAATTGCAATTGCAAGACCCTACAGAGGGTTGTGAGAACAGCTGAGAAGATCATTGGAGCCTCTCTCCCCTCTGTCACAGACATTTACTCACACACTGCATTCGCAAAGCCACCAGCATTGTGGATGACCGCACTCACCCCTCACACACACTCTTCTCCCTCCTCCCGTCTGGTAAAAGCTACCACAGCATACGGGCCTCCACTACTAGAATGGGGAACAGTTTCTTCCCTCAGGCCATCAGACATACACACACACAACACCACCAATCACCACCCCCCCACCCCACCTCACCCTACCCACTTAAGAACCAGTTAAAATAGTCATTTTTATATTACACATTCTGTATAACACACAACATTCTCTGTCATGGTTTTAGGCTGCTACAAACTGCACAATTATGCTTATTGCACATATTTATTGATGCATAATTTTAGCACACGGAAACTCTGTTTTGCATCCTTGCAAATCTCTGCTGCTTAAATACAGTTCTGATCAAATGTACTTGTAATGTAAATGTACTGTACTTATCTTCAATGTAGCCATTTTCATTTGCACTGAAGGTTGTCTTATCTTGTCTCTTTAGTGGTATTGTTGCTCTTGTTCTGTCCTGTTTGCACTTGTGTTCTGTTCTGTTCTCTTGTACGCCATGGTCCTAGAGGAACGTTGTTTCATTCTTACTATGTACTGTGTACAGTAAACCTCCAGTTTTATGAGGACAGGGCTTGTGAATCCAGTCACAAACAGATTTTTGTTGAGAACCAAACTGTTTCCGCGCAAATAGGCATTTTAAGGCATTTTTTGACCAAAACACAACTATGCGTTTTTTCACTATGCATGGGTGCTCTCGGAACGCAACCCTCATGAATAACAGGGGATTACTGTATATGGTAGAAATGACAATGAAAACTGCTTGACTTGACTTGAAAAACCTACGATTAGTTTGCAAAAGTACAATTTTCTAATAATTCAAAATACATTTCTAATAATGCAAATTATTATGAAATAAAGTTATGTAAAACATTTCCAAAGTTTTATGTTGACAACCATCAGGATTGTATTCAAGTTAGTTGTTTTATTTCCATGTCTCGTATGTCATGATGTCCATTAAAAAAAACATTGTCATGCTTGAATGTGTGCTATAGCGCCCCCACAGTGGGCAAAGTGGATCAAATTCGAACTGTATCTAAGCTTGTATGTCAACAAATGTACCAAGTTTGAGAATTGTCGGCCCGGGACAGCCATGATTTTTGTCATGTAGACAATTTTGGCACCCCTTTGGCTGATATCAGCCATGTATATCATGATATGTCGCATGATGTCACTAGAGCAATGTTTTCTGGTGTCAAACACAAATTTGTAAGCTCAGTGGTCACACGGCTGGAGGGATAGAGATAATTTCATGCTATAAGTGCTTTGTGTCTTGTCATTGCGCCACCAAGTGGTAAATATGGATACAAATTGGTGTACTGCCATTGAGTGGTACCTTGCATAGGTTTATGAGGTTTGTTTAGCATTGAACTAAGATCTTTTTATTAATTGCACTTTAACTCATTGTATGCAAAACCGAAAAGCTTAATTTGCCTATGCAGCTTGTGCATATGGTGGCCATGCAATTGTGCAGAGTTGTCGAAAATACAGGGACTAATACGCAAAATGTTTTGCATATTATGTAAATTAGCAAAAAATCAGTAGGCTGGGTCTCATTTGATTCAGCTAATTTCAACGACAAATATGCAACAACAATTCTGAAAATCGGACCTATGGTTCAAAGTTGCTGAGACAACGCAAAAGTGCTTGTTATAGCACCACCTATTGGCGCAATGGCATGGCTGTTGGTGCTTGAGTAGCGGCTGGAATACTGCATGTACCTGCCGACTTGCAAGGCTATGCGGTATTTGTTCCCCAACACATTTTGAGGCAAAATGAAAGGGAAACTAAAATCTGACTAAAACAATAGGGATCCTCAGCACTGCGTGCTTGGATCCCTAATAATCTGATATTATCTTCATGGGGAGTTGGTTCCAGCAGTGGGCAGCATATTGACTAAAACTAATACACCCCGTTTAATCTCACATCTGGTCTCCACTTGCGGACTATTATATATTCATCAAACATTTCAGAAAAATCTTAAGGGTCCAAGCCATTAAGTGATTTATGAACACTGAGTATTAATTTAATTTTGAAGCTCAGTACTCTTTATTGGTTTTGTTATAATTCTAGCAGCAAACTTTTGAACAAGCTTTAGTTCTCTAATAGTCTTTTTTGGGAAGGCCGGCAAGAAGAGCTTTACAATAGCTAACCCTTTAGAATATGAAGTAAAGTGGCCCATTATACATGAACGCAGCACACAGTAAGCTACATGAGTAAGCTTGTCCTATTCTTGCCTTGAAACAAAATCTTTAACTTTACCTATGTTCTTGAAATTTAGTTATAGCTTTAATATGGTCACTGAAATTAATTTTACACAAGGAATGTTGGCATGGGTCGTAGTCTTTATAGCCCTAGATTACAGATGGATACTAAGCTGGACCCTTCCTACTTTGAAACCCAACCAGTACTATCTACTTTATTTAGTTGAGGGACATTTTGTTGCATTCAGCCATTTACTTTTTTAAGGCACAATCTCTTTCCGAATCAGAATCATAAAAAGAGCTAGACTTTAATGTGCATAGCTATGATAGGCCATGTTGTGCTCTTGGAGAGAGAGCATTTAGTTGAAATTGTTAAAAAGAACATGACAGTTTTCTCTTTTTCATAAACCTCAATGGAGACTAAATAACCTCATGTAAGTACATCCTGACCCATCTGAGGACTGTTCCTGAGGCCCTATCCCAATTTTCTGTCTAGTATTATTTTATGCTCAGCAGCGTCAATGGTTGTACTGACTAGCAGGACCAATATTATTGTGGCGAGCTGGTGGTCAGGGCTGGCTCTGTTGAGCCCTAAGGGGTTAAGTTGGGGTTCATGTGGGGGACACTGCCAGGTGGCGTGATCTGTGTGGGG
>JBBPDC010081849.1:0-10283 GCA_037974485.1 Hemigrammopetersius urotaenia
TCTCTCTCTCTCTCTCTCTCTCTCTCTCTCTCTCTCTCTCTCTCTCTCTCTCTCTCTCACTCTCTCCCTCTCTCTCTCTCTCTCTCTCCCTCTCTCTCTACCCCCCCCCCTCTCTCTTTCTGTGTCTGAGTCTCTTACTCAGTCTGCTGCCTCCTCCACACCTCCACTGTTGGTGCACTCTAGTGTTGTACTGAGGTTGTACTTCTTACACGTGTGCTTAAAAATGACTGGAATGATGCCGGATGCAGGAGCAAGTAAATAGAACATTTCTGTTCTTCACTGCAGTTCTACATGGGCGTTCATTCTTTGAAATGGCTCATTGTAGTGAGATGACCTCACATGTCTTCCCTGAGTCGCAAACCAAGGTTTCCGAATGGCATTTACATGTAGACCGGAGAGCCAACGTTTCAGCCAAGCTACCAGTGCATATTTTACCCGATATTTAAAAAAAAACTGTCACCCACACACATACACACACACACACACACACACACACACACACACACACTTTTAAATCCATATATAAATAAATGCACATTAAATATTCCTCAATGTTCTTCCATTTAAAATGAACAAGGTCTCTAATGAATGATAGCAAACCACCTTTATTATCATTCTGCGGTTCACTTATACTGGACATTTCTTGGTACTATTAGATTTTGCATTTGTAAAATGCAAATGCAGCCTAAAATTTCCAATGGTTTTATTTCCCGTCCTTCCATTATCAGTCCATACAACAACAAGTTATCACAAAGAAAAGCTGCAATTTAATCATAATTGACTGACCTGCACTCCAGGTACAAGAAAGTACAAGAGATTTTTCTCTGGCCACTTTGTAATGATAATTACATTTTCATTTTGTATCACAGTAAAATCAGTTACCATGCTGTGGTCTTCCATGTCTTTGCTGGTGCCTCTTCTCAGAAGTTCAGATCACTCAAGTGAACTTAGTTCACCATTTTCATTTTTGCTTTTGACTGTATATAGGAGTCTAAGGCTTGTGTTCCAGAGGAGGAATGTCATATTGTGTAAATATGCAAAAGTAAAGCATTTATAACAGTAAACAGCACAGTCTCCACTGCCGCTGTGCTAATATTTACTAGAGTAATACATTATTTCTTTTATTTATATTGTGTATGGTTTATTGCCTCTGAATGCTACCTAGATCACAAAGGAAAAAAGGTGACTTCTGTCAACATTGTCCCTGATTGGTCAACTCTCGAGTTGCATCACTCTGGCATTTAAATGGGGAAAAAAAAGATAATAGTATGCCACCGATGATGTGCAATAATAAACAATAATGCGAATGGAAGATTTCGGCCCTGCTGCGTTGTGTTCTTACCTCTCTAGGTCAAATGCAGGGTCAAAACCAATTGTTCTTTTATTATTATTATTATTATTATTATTATTATTATTATTATTATTATTATAATTATTAAGTACCCCTTTACCTGTATGATATATTATTTAAATGTTAGTAGCTCCAGTAGCACCTAGCAATGAGTAGTTCTTCTAGCATAGAGGCGCTTCCCAGGTAGTGGTTTTATATGAGAAAAAAATATGCACTGCTTAAGTGTCACATCATGTGCTATGTTTTCCCTGATCTGGTTTTCCCCTGCCACCTGTTTGCTGTTTTGATTTCCCTGCTTTGCCCTAGTCCTGCCCCTCTGTTAGTGGTCCCACCTGTTGTCTGTCCTCCTGCACTCCTTTCCCAAATGTTTCAACTTCGCTGTCATCCCTGTATGTAGCCCTGTGTTTGTGCTTGTCTTTGTCAGTTATCCGTAACCCCTGCTTGTTTGTTTTGGTTCTGCCCATTTATTTGCATTTTTTAGTTATTGAGAATTTTTTTACTTGGGAACACTCATCCTCCAGTACTCCCACCAATGCTGTAGTAAGCTGCTTAAGAAAATAATGTCTGTTAAATATAGTAGGCATTGCTTTTCCTTGGTGTTGAAAGTATAATAAACATTTGGGATATTTTACACAGTCAGTCACAATTGGATTAGCGGGTCACAATATCAGCCTACCATAATTTTACACTGGCATTGTATAAACAATACAGTGGTGTCATTCTATAAAACCTGTTACACTAATTTTATTATCAACTGTGTCTTCAGTTTATCTTAATTTTACTTTGGTATTAGATCAGAAATACAGTATCTTTCTACAAAAATCTATAAATACAGCTGATTAGAATACAATTACCATGGTTCAATCAAAAGTACTTAAGTTACTTTGTCTTCATCTACATAAAAGATGGTGACCTCCCATGAGTGCATCTCCTTAAGGCAGATGCTGAAAAGCATGTATAGTAACATGAAATGTAGTTCAGACCGTTGGGATGCAACATTAGAATAAGGATAAATCGGGTTTTCTTTTACATTTGGTGGATGTCCAGGTCCATGTCTCCATGGACAGGATGCACTATCAAAAGAAGGCAAGCTGGTGGAGGCAGTATGGTGCTGAGGCTGGCTGATGATCTGCTAGGAAACCGTGGGTCCTGGCCTTCATGTGTAGGTTACATTAACATGTACCACCTTTTATCCTTGTTGCAGATCAGCCACACCCCTTTGAGGCAACAGTATTCCCTAAAGGCGGTGGCCTCTTTCAGCAGGATAGTGCATCCTGCCATACTGAAGACACTGTTCAGTAATGATTTGAGAAACATGACAAAGAGTTCAAGGTGTTTGGCCTCCAAATTCTCCAGATGAAAAAGCCAATCAAGCAAAAAATTTCAAACCATGTAGGCCCCACCTTATTATAAGATGTGTGGGCACGACACAGACGTGGGAGTGTAGGTGGTTCAAGTGGTGTTTGTGAAGGAAAACAGTGAGATAGGCACAAGGACATGCAGGGGATCTTCTGTGTGGAGGGTGGTGAGGTCAGGCAGGGTTTATGGAGTGGGAGACTAGGCCTCTCTTCTGATGAAGGGGGTGCAGGTGAGCCACAGAGTATAGAGCCGAATGGAAACAAAAACAATTCTGTCAAACAATTGGGTTTATAGGATATCGTGCTACAGCAAACTGCTTAGGACAACACATCACATATTGTGCTCCTTTAAACTTACTCACACATCTCTGGTATCTTGAAGAGTATTCCACTGGCTTTCATATGTGACTAGAAGTAGTTCTTCAAGGAACACTTAATTTTTTAAAAAGGGCAGTCCCAGAATCCTTGTAGATTTAGGGGAAAAAAAACCTTGTTCAACATCATCTCACAGGTCTGCGATAAATTCACTGGATAAAACCTCTAAAATAATCATGAGTTGTGTCTGCATGGTGGTTCAACCATGGCTACTCTCTTTCTGGCGAAACGGATCACTGAAACATCTCGCTGCTTTGCCCGCCTGGCTGATGAAATGGTCTCTCTGCTCATCTTTTATACACTCCTTCATGGTGAGATGAAAGTGGATAAAAGAGTGAAGTTGAGGGGGAGAGAAGAGACGGAACCCTTGGGAGTTAGGACGGCTCCTCAGTGTGGAGATGGAAAGGGAAAAAAAACTCAATGTTTCTTTTAGACGGCTTTATGTCAGCAGGGTCCCTTTCACGCTAACACATTTTCTTGCTTTCACAAAAGTTTGGCTTTAATCGACTCGCCGAGTAACAGGAAATCTCACCCGCATTTTGTCACTTAAAATAATAATAAAAACAGAAATTCCAGAGATCTTACCCTGTATTTAAAACATGTTTCTGAACTGCAGCTCACTAAGGGTAATACATGCTTGGGCTGGGTTCATTTTTTCTTTGATATTTATATGCCGATCATCAGATGCGACACGTTTGCTATAAAACAGTACAGGTGCTATAGCCAGTAAAATGTTTCATATGTCCTTTGTACACAATATATGTTTCTACTGGGGACAGGTGCACATGCACTAAATGGCTGCAAGACATATGATGAATTATATGAGGAGCTCATTACTGAAATAAATAGGCTATTGATGCTATTGGCCATGCATGGATTTTCCACCAAGAACAGATTTAACACCAAGCTGCATGTTTTAAGAAAGCCAGGCATTAGGAAATGTCTCTTGCTATTAGTTAGATGAATTAGCTTCTGTTCTTTGGGGTGTTTCTTTATGGAAGTGAATTGATATTCTGATGGTGAACATTAATTTGAGTAATAAAATATTCTAAAAAATCAGACACTCTCACACATGGCAATCATTTGAATCAGAACTCTTTTGAATCAGTTCATCACTCAAAACCTCTTTCTTGAATGACATATATCTCTTTATATTCCAGTTTAGTCACTACCATTTTCCTTGTATTCGTGTGATACAACACTTTTAAAAATAAAGGTGACAAGCTCCCAAGTGGCCACTTAACCTGTTTAATTGTTTGCCCTTTATTCAGGAGATCATTTTCATATCAGCCTTAAAGGCACTGTAACAAAAGAAACCTAATTCAAAGGGGTTATGAGAGGTTTGGGAAATGGTCATATAAAAAATTCTGTTTCTGACACAGAAAACCAGTGAAATGTCATAAGTCATAAAGCTAAATAATAGAATACAAGAAGAAATGTAAGGTGTTATGGATCCCTTGATGTGAGCAGAGATACAAGTACAACAAACATAATCTGCTTTAGAGCTATACTATTGAAAATCATCGGCATACAACTAGGATATACTTTTTAACAAGATGTACAAACTAGTTAAAAATCTTCATGGAAGATGGGAACTGAATACATAATACAAGCACAGCATCCATCATTTATTTGTGAGCAGTGACCAAAAAAGAAAACAAAAGCCTGATAGAATGTGACAGCTTTGAGCTTTAAACCAGAGCAGATGATGCAGTGAGTTCTGAGCCAGAGAACAGAAAGCCAATCACCCCACACTTTGTACACTTACTGCAATCTGCCTTTTGACTTCCCTTCATTGTCTACAGAGCAAAGTCTGCTGTTAAATGTACACAAACAAGCAGCAGTCAGCCCTCTACACTGACGTGCCACTTCACTGTATCTACACCCAATGTCCATTGTATCAGTTTTGTTTACCATATAGGCCCACTTTACAATAACACACTGTATATCATTATTGGCCAACTTTACCCCAGTTCATCAATGGTCAGGACCCCCACAAAACCACCAGTGACCAGCCATTATTATATCAATAATACTGACATAATAGTATCACATTGATTAATACTTTCAAGAATTTTAAATATTTCATGTGAACTGAAATATTTAACAGCAAAATATGTTTTTTTTTCATGCATAGGCATTACATAGCTTTTGTCTGTAGATTAAATAGATCTTAATAAAGTTGATGTAGGGCCCCACGGTGGTGCAGTGGGTAGCTTTTTTTACCCGGTTCAACCCTGGTCCCGGCCTTGTGGGTGTGGAGTGTGCATGTTCTCCACATGTTGGCTTGGGTTGAGACCCCACAGTCCAAATAAATGTGTCCGGTGAACTGGGGATTCTAAATTGACCATAGGTCTGAGTGAATAGTGTGTATGTGTGCATGTGTGTGTGTGCGCCCTGTGGTGGGCTGCCGCCCCACCCAGGGCGAGTCCCTGTAGACCCTGGAATAGGCTCCAGGTACCTGAGACCCTAGTGTAAGTGGTTATAGAAATTGAATGAATAATTTGATGTATGGGAATTTACAAAAATAAAAAAAAAATGCTTGTTTATTCACTTTCAACTGCTGCGGAGAATTCCCCCCAAATTAGAGTTGGGGTCGAGAATAATTGGGTTGAACAGGACCCAATTAAACCCAGTGCCTCACTTAGGTCCTTAGGTAGTGCTTCTTAAACTGCGCTGACCAAGGTGCTGAAATCGGCAAAAGCTGCTCCTGTCTAAACACCGGAGACGACACGCGCCTTCAGCACTAGTGTTTCGGATGGAGGGAAAGCGCATGGAGTAGGGGGGAGCGCACAAATAAGACACACCGGTAGCCACCGAACCAGCATTGACTGCCCTATATAAAGGGCCACCATGACGGGAACACGGAGAGAAGGAACCTGAAGGTGGCGCTACAGTACTTAACAGTTTGATCTCATTTACCTACTCATCACTAGGCATTCTTTTGCTCCCCATTTACCCAGTGCAGCCCTGCTCTTCCCCATATACTTTGACGCCAAAGTATCGCTGTCTGGGTATCGCTTTAAATATAAAGTGACCATTCTGTCATATGTGGACACACCATAGCACACAGTGTAAAGAGCACAAATTCTTCCTATGCATTTGACCCATTCACCATGAAGCAGCCAGCAGTCAGGAACACAGCGCCCTTGGGGGGACGGTACCATTTTCTTGTGCTTTACTTGCGTTAGATTACTCTCCTGGAGCAGCTGGTGGCATAGTGGTTAAGTAGTTGGCCCTGTGATCAGAAGGTTACAACTCGGAAGGTTGTGGCACAAAAGTACTGGGACACCTCGGCGAGGTGAACGGGTCCCCTTGTGTGAAAACATCCAAAAATATATATTTATTGCCACAAAAAAGCAAAAAAAAAAAGGTGGAGGATATTTACAGTTTTCGTGTTATTGTGGGGATTTCCGCGTAAGTTTGGTTCTCAAAAAAAACCCACGTTACTGAGTCCGCGACTCCTCATCCACGTCAAACATGGGGAATTACTGTGTTGTGTTGTAAAGCTTTTAATATATTGTTTTGCTGCAGCCTGTTTTAGTGTCATTGGTTTGGTTTTGCTTCGTTTATATGCTGTGTTAGTTGCAGTGATACATTCAGGTGACTTTTCAGTCCTGGTGCCTCATTTATCAAGTGTGCATAAGCACAGATCTGTGTGTAAAGGGTTCGTACGATCATGTGGAATTTATTAACTTGTACTTGTGCTTAGAAATGAGCGTACACACCCAGTGGTAGAATTGTGAAACTGCATGTTCGAACCTCCCAACAATGTGACCATCTATAGTATTCCGAGTATGTTATACTTTCCGAGACAAATATTGCTCGATTTTTGTCAAGATTTGGGACCTATGCTACAGCGTGAAACTAAACGCACAAAAGCCACCTGTTCATTATTGCACCTAGAAAATAGGTGCAATAATTTTTAAAAATTGAAGAGAAAAAAATATATACTTATTTTTTCTCTTCAATTTTTAAAAAAATTATCTGTATACTTTTCCATATATTTATGTAAAGCTGGGGGAACACGAGCCTAAGAATTTCATTACAGGTAATGATGCCATTTTGTTATCTGTATATGATAATAAAACTTGAAACGGTTCTTAAAGGGAGTGTTAACACCATATATGCAAAGCAAGTATGCTTTGCAGACTTGCAAAGGGTTTTTATTAAAGTGCAGACATCAGTCAGGGAACTGTTTCAATATTTTCAGTCAGACGGGTGCACACTGTGGTATAGATACAATGATCAGTGTCAGTCAGCTAACAAACACTGCGTGCAGGAAAAAACTAAACACAGATTTGAAATCAGCATGGAAAACACTATAAAACCCACAGAAACTGATCTCTGATGATTTTGACCTGTAATGAGACATGCAGTGTGTTTCTAAGCTTCCATGCCCCTCTTCCTACATACCCAAAAATATGAGACCAGATTGAAAGTCTTTTTTTTATTTTTTATTTATTTAAACCTGAAAACGAACATAGTTTTAGGATTTTGACAAGGGCCAAACAAAGAATGGTCATGAATATGTTTTGTATGTGTCACGGTTCGGTCTTTTCAGTTTTTGATTCTGTTTTCAGTTCTGTGTTTTTGAGGACTTTTATTTTGATTCATGTTCTGTTCTGGATTTGTCACGTGTTCCTGAGTTCCACCTGGTTTGTGTTTAGCCCCTGATTTCTGTTAGTATTTAAGTCCTGTTTGTCTTATCCCCAGTTACTGTCCATCGCCTTATTTTTGCCCTGATTCTTTCTCTCGTTCTGGTTCACGTTCTTGTTTTCTCTTGGCCCCTGAGCCAGGTTTCTGTTTTGTTTTGCTTAAATAAAGTCATATCAGCATGGATCCCTGGTTTCTTGCCCGTTCCTGCGCATCCCAAGGTAGCTCACAACGGAGGGCTATAACAAGAGCATAAATTACACTCAGTCCTACAAAATACAAAAGCCATTACTCATACTGTTACTTGTAGCAGTTCTTTTGCTTGATATGACAGGCCTGATGGAAGAGCTTCAGTGTGAAGTCAGGGAAAGTGAATTTCCTGTACCTCCAGAACTAGGGGCGGGGGCGCCAGAAATATTCCTGTCTGCCACAGTATTAGTGTAGCATATATTACATTAGGGTGAAAACTCAATACTTAAAATATATAATTTAATATTTGTAAAAATATTGTACGAGTTTATACAGCCGGGTTGATCTTTGGGGGTCCCTGATCCCGGCCCCCTCTTTGAAATTGTACAGTTTTTTCTAAAGACCTTCCTCTTTAAATAGCACTTTGGTCCTATTTTTCTGAACATTATAAAGCAATCTTGAAATTGCGAAAGGCAATTTCAGCTTTATGATGAAAGATTATTTTTATTATTATTTTCAATTATCTTGACCAATACAAATGTTTTCAGCTTAAAATATATGTGTATTAGAAATCACGTACCAATGTCAATCATCAGTCACTGTGAACTCTTCCATGTATTTCTGAGTTAACAGTATTGTAGAGAGTGTCTGTGGTGGCATGTTTTTTCTCTATGATAGGTGCTGGTATGGGGAAAAGGGGGCGAGACATACTGTTTATTTTTTCTGCCTGCTGGTGCACAGACATCTAATCATAATCCTGTTAATGTTTCAGAGTTGGGCAAAAGAAAGAATGGTGCAAATAAGTTTTAATTCAGCCACAACATCAGGCCCTTACCACAGTTCTATGGTGTCAAATCACCATCAAGATTTTAAGCTACTTCAAATTTGTCATCAAATATATAGTAAAATAGTTCAAAAGAAGCCAAAACTTTTAGCACAAAGCCAAACATTCCTGCTTTTCCCTTCAGTATGACATCATGGAGGAATGTGAATACGGAGGATGCAGTGTTTACAGCAAGTGTTTCACACATGTCTCATATTTCGGTCAAATTGCCTCATGGTGGGATGTTCTGCATATGAGTTGAATGTCTTTCCACTTTGCATTATGCCCACTCGATTAGCTACATTTAAGGTCATTTTGATGGCAGCCTGGTTTGATGGTGGCCTAGTGGTTAGGCCAGGGGTGTCAAACATTACTGAAGTGCCGTGGTCCAGAACGTTTTGGTGATTTTCCTGCTGATTTTCCATGTAAATAGATATAAATAACATTGTCCACAAATCAAAATGAATGGCATTTTCATACAAATGTTTTCAGTTCATTTATTGAGTTTAACATGCTAGAAAAGGTCAACAGACCACACTTGATGATCTTATTATTTTATTAAATAAACAGTAGTTTCAGGAGTACCCAGTCCATCCACCCTGGAATTTTGGCCTCTGCTGCAATCTAGCTTCAGACTAATCTCTAACACCTTAGCCTTGATATGCTGTAGGTTAAAAGCCTCAAAGCCATGATTTCCAGCCAAGGCCAAGGCTTAAGCTGCTTATCTTTAGGGCAATGAAAAGATGGCCCTGAGGCACTAAAATTTTAGCCCATGTTGCAAGCATTGCTCAACCCCCAGCCCCAGCCCCAGCCCCAGCCCCAGCCCCTGCCCCTGCCCCTGCCCCTGCCCCTGCCCCTGCCCCAGCCCCTGCCCCTGCCCCTGCCCCTGCCCCAGCCCCTGCCCCAGCCCCAGCCCCAGCCTCAGCCCCTGCCCCAGCCCCAGCCCCAGCCCCAGCCCCTCCCCAAGGTCAGACGTTAGAGCCTTCAACTCCAAGGCCCATGTTACAACATTGACACAGACTTGGTGTTCTTTGTACTGATTAGAAGATGATTTTTATTTAGAATAAATAAAAAAAGGTTTTTTTTATTTAGGATTTGACCAGGGACACTCAAATGATTCATTCAGTGAGATCAATGATGACTTTGTTTTTAAAAAATCAAGAAAGTAGAAGTGAGCAGCACACTGTACTTAAACATACATTGCAATTTATTTTATTTTTCATTACTATTCATTTTATTTATATATAGATACTGGCACATTTTACTGAGAACTGAGTTTTCACATGTGATGTTTTATAAGAGCATAGGAGAAGAGATTTTTGACCATACCTCAATGCAGAATCTGTCCAGATCTTGCAGAGTTGTAGGTCTTCCCTCTGAACTCCAGCCACAGGTTTTGAACAATGGACAGGGATGGCCAAGGGGAAAGCTTTATTTTCTGGGGCAGCTGGTAGCCAAGACCACTAGGCACCTCTGAGGTACCCTGAGCAAGGTACCGTCCCCACGCACTGCTCCCCGGGCGCTGTGTTCG
>JBBPDC010081859.1:0-10283 GCA_037974485.1 Hemigrammopetersius urotaenia
TGTCTAGAGTGAAGGATCTCCACACATGTGATGTGTGTCTGTCTTCTCTGCTGCCGTGTCTCTCGTCTTGTTGTGGTTTTGTGTTTCCTCTCGGACTATAATAATATGTTAAACCAAGGAACGTGTGTCAGCGTAGGCATTGTGTACAAAAGCGAGGGCAGAAAGAGAGGAAAAAAACATGACTAATCGACTCCTCTCAGTCAAGTTTTGTGTTAATAATATATATATATACTTTTTAACTAACACACACAGCCTGCTGTTAATCACACTTATGCACACTTTTGCACTTTCCACAAAGTCTCTCTCTCTCTCTCTCTCTCTCTCTCTATATACGCATGCGGGGCAGGATGTTTGATGGAGTGCAGCAGGAAAAGAAACGCTCATTTTTCAGCTGTTATCTCCACTTCACCCCTTTAACACCCAGCATTTCATCATTTTACATAACGGGCGTCTGAAACGTGGAGCTGCTGGACGGAAGCGCGCGGGTCAGAACTCTGTCCGTCATAGACGCTCTTCATTCATGAATAAGTAAACCTCCTGACCCTGCCCTTTCCTGCCTCAGCGCACCCGCTATTTTTCACAACACTTCACCTTCCTGAACCCTTAAGAATGTCAGAATCTCTTGCTGAAAATAGTTCCCCTCCACTCAGACCTGCGCAGAATGTCTCCATGGCAGTTTCCCTTGTGTGTGTGGTGTGTGTGTGTGTATGTGTGTGTGTGTGTGTGTGTGTGTGTGTGTGTGTGTGTGTTACAGAGTCTTGTGAGGGGTCTTAAACTGGGCGCTGAGTTCAGGTGGCTGTTCAGTGAAAAAGAGACTCTAAAAGAGCGAGTCAAGGACACAATGAGGGGGGAGGCCAATGTAAAATAATATTGATATTAATTCTAGAGCCCTTAGTACAAACACACAGGCCAAAGTTCTGGATGAGGAAATAATATAAAAAAAGTAAGAAGAAAGCTAAGAATCTGCAGAAAAAGTTCATAAAAATAATTACAAGATAAGAATAAACAAACAGACGTAACAGGAAGGCAGTTCATTAAAAGCCAAATCAAATAATCAGACAGAGACAAAGAGAGTCAGGATAGTTATGGTTATTCGAATAAACGGATTTCCGAACTCCTTTCACAATTTGCTTACTAACATTTTTATTATCTGAATCAAGTTTGTGTCATAAATAATAAAAAGAATGAAAATAGTGAAATGAACGATGCATTGTACAATAACGTTTGGATGACTCTGTGTGCGTGTGTGTGTGTGTGTGTGTGTTTGTTGAGAAGTAACTAATATGGCATCTAATATTAAATGAGCAAGATTATTACAAAACAGTGTTTCTACAGTATAACATAAATCACTAAAGCAGAAAAGGCAAGTTCAAATCACCTCTTATAATAATTAATGATTTTAGATAGTGTCCATTTAAACATACTTAAATAACATACATGGGAAGAGAGAAATAGATAAAAAGGAGAGACAGAAAGAGAGATTTTTTGTTTCTTTATTGTGGTTTTGTTGAAGCTTTGATTGACAGGCCTTAGATCTGTCTGACCAGGCAAGAACACATGTGTGTGTGTGTGTGTGTGTGTGTGTGTGTGTGTGTGTGTGTGTGTGTGTGTGTGTGTGTGTGTGTTCACCGGCTGGCAATGCTCCTGGTTGCTGACGCACGACCCGACTCAGCAGACAGGAAGTAGCTGTGGACAACTTCCTGTGCTTGCATGGTCACAGGAAACTAACTGGTGCCACACTCCTAACACACACACACACTCCGGCCTGTCAGAGCAGCTTAAAGAGATCAAACTCATCCCGGACCCCTCCATCGCCGCTGTGTCCTGTTGTTGACGGACTGTGTCATTTAAAGTCTCCCCAATATAAAACACTGACAACTGAGCCCAGATCAGTCTTACAGTCCGGGAGCTGCAGGGAGTTCACAGCAGCTTGAAGCCGATTCATCCCAGACAAATATGTACAGTCTCATTTCTTCATAATGTGCTTCCAGAGATCCAGACGTTCTTGTATTTTAATGTGTTCTTGAGGAACAGTTCTCCAGGTTTCCAGAAGGACTTTCAGAGCCTCTCATTTCCAGTCCAGTCCAGTTTTTTATGAATATTTAAAGCAGAACAAAGCACTGAAGAAACAGAAGCAGATGATTCCAGGTGATCAGGCGGTGATCAGTATACTGGTGGTGCTGAATGCTGAGTGGTTAACTCCTTTATCTAGGCTCCTTGTATCTTTTGGCACTTTGTGGCCTTACAATAAAACATTTGTTCCCATTTTTGGTTCCCATGTAATCTACTCAATATGACAAAGATAAGACAGTTTGATAGGCAGTATATATATTTTTCACACAATATGAATATATATATATATTGCATCTATCAATTGGAGGTCAGTGAGCGGTCATGGGTAGGTTGCGGGTTTAAATATTAGTGGTGCTCCAGAGAGGACATTGTTAGCTGATGTAACAGAATAGGAGGTTACTGTTCTCCTCCACATGTTCCTCTGTCCACCAGTGCTGCTGCCCAAAATGATGTGGTGGAGCTTAACTTGAACACATGTGAACATATCACGTGATCGAGGGAGTCCTTGCAAAATAGTAAACAATGGGGCTCTTGGAAGAGAAAATTCTCTGATGTGATTTTTCTAAACCCACAACCTCACATTATTGTTCCCAACACACAGGGATAATGTGGACAGTTTAGAGGTCTGGATAACAGCACACTTCAGTCTGCCTAAGTTCAGTTCTGAACCCAAGAAAAGGTTCTCTGTAAGACCCCTAATTCTGTGTTGCTTTACCCAGAAACATGATTACACTGCCTGCTAGCTGGATAAGCCTGTCTGATCCATTCATGTTGCCCTTTTTTCTCTTGAGCCCTTCATTGTCAATGCAGGACTCATGCTAATGTTCACTGGGTTTATATCAGCACTGCTGGTGGAGGCTGGACAGAGCGTCGCCCACAGGCTGATCATTTAATCTACAACTTCTGGACGATTTGTTTAGTCTCTTGCTTTTTTATCGTTTTAGTCTGCCTCGCTCATGTATGTCTCTTTCCTCCTTCCAATCTTTGTCTCTATCTCTGTTTTCTCATCTTCCCAATCGCTTCCTTTTTCTCTTTCTCTCTTTCACTCTCTCTCTCACTCTCGCTCTCACAGGAGGAAGCATGTTTCTGCTGTGCTGAACGTGAGGGGCATGGTCCAGCAAGCAGAGCGTCAGGAGATTCTTGCTGTTGTCCGGGACTTTGAGACAAACAGCGATATGCCCAGAGACCATGCCCTGTTCTCTGAGATCGCAGTGGCAACAGACATGCCCTGTCTGGGACTTGTTCTGATCCGTTTTGCACTGACAGTGTCATCATGGGTGTCTAGCGCTCGACCCCACAGGAGGAATACCAATAGGAGCTCAAACCACAAAGAAGATGACGCCAATCAACACGTTATACAAGTCAACCAGTAACCCGTCAATGTGTTACACCAGACAAACAGTAACCAGTCAATCAGTCAGCCAGTAACCAGTCAACATGTTACACCAGTCAACCAGTAACCAGTCAATATGTTGCACCAGTCAACCAGTAACCAGTCAACCAGTCAACACGTTACACCAGTCAACCAGTAACCAGTCAATGTGTTACACCAGACAAACAGTAACCAGTCAATCAGTCAGCCAGTAACCAGTCAACACGTTACACCAGTCAACCAGTAACCAGTCAACATGTTACACCAGTGAACTAGTAACCAGTCAATCAGTCAGCCAGTAACCAGTCAACATGTTACACCAGTAACCAGTCAAACAGTCAACCAGTAACCAGTCAACACATTACACTATACAGTCAAGCACGCTACATAAGTCAAGTAATCTTGTTTCACAAGTAAACTTACTACACCAGTAAATAAGTCTATGTGTTACACAAGTCAATACATCGCACCCCTTCAACACATGGATTTGTGGTGGCGGCCTAGTGGTAGGATACTTGCCTCTGGACTAAGCAGTCATGGGTCCAGCATACCACCACTGGGTCCCTGGGGAAGACACTTAACCCCAAGTTGCTCCAGGGAGACTGCCCCCTGTAGTTAGGGAATGGAAGTCGCTTTGGATTAAAGCGTCTGATAAATGCCGTAAATGTAAACACATTCCACAAGTAAATGCATTCCACAAGTCAACAGGTTAATGTAACACAAGTGAATGTGTCACAAATTACACAAGCAAACATGTCACACCAGGGAACTCAGGCTCAAGTCAATACATCACACATTTCACAAGTAAATGCATCACACAAGCCGGCGCTTTACACGTTAGCACATTACACACCTTAGTATGTTACACAAGACAACACATGTTCCACAAGTTAATGTGTTAATCAAGTCGACAGGTTAACCCTCTGAGGTTGGGGCTCCCTCCATCCATTACAGAAATCAACACCCTGAACCAACACACTAGACTAGACACGTTACATAAGTCAACACAGCACTCGGCCCCCAAACCCATCCTGTAACTGTTCAGCCAGTTTACACTTCAAACATGTGTAACCCCAACGAGAGGACCCCGTTCTCCCCGACTTTCAGTAACAGCACATCAGCTTTCCAGAGCCCCCGAATAATTGCACGGTCCGGGACGGCGTCAGAAGACTGAAAGTCTGGTGGAGCGAAAAAGAAGAAAACAAGCAAATGTGCCCATCACTTTTTTCTTTGGCTTGCAGGACTCAAGACAGGAAGTACTCTCCATTATTAACACAGCTAACAGGAAGCAGACTTACTGACTGCCAAGTCATCACTCCTGTGTCTGTCACAGCTAACGGAGACAGAGCTGCGTCCCCTGCTCAGCTTACAATGGAGAGCGCTGTGAAAAGAGACAGGGTCTCGTCCCGTTTAACCTTAACAACATGCGAGTGTATTGTATTATTAAAACTACTGGAAAATAATATATGAGTAAAGGCTTACTTTGAAAACATGTTGATGGGTTCCTGCTATGCTAAAGCACCAGCCTGCAGTGGGATGATGGGGACAGGTGGGCAGTTCTGTCGTCAAGGCCTGATTAGCCTTAAGCTAATACGTCCAGTGATGCTAACTGTAGGTCAGATCAGTGCGGCGCACAAGCTACTGCTCACTCCCTCCTCCACCAACATATCTCACCTTTAATCATCACATTCTAAACCAACTGCTAGAACGTGAAAAACGGAGGATCATCACTGAGCTGTGAGGCTCTAGGACAGCAGTAGAGGGCAGTGGAGGAAGATCAGTCTGAAGTGATGGGCTGACGCCCTCCTGTGGCTTCAGGTCAACCTGCCCTCCAGAAGAAAACGCAAAAAAAGAAAAGGAAAGGAAAAGAATGAGTAGCTGAAGGAGGCTGGGGTTCTCAGAAAGGTAGCAGAAATCATTTTAAGAGGAAAGGCTGTTGTAAGTCCATTAAATACACCACGGTTCAAAAGTCTGGAATCACTCCTCATTAATAATTTGTTAAGTCAATGATGCCTTCTCCTATAAACTATTTTTGTATTGCCAAATAGTATTTTAATTTTATCATTTATAATTAGAATGAAATTCTATGAAATTCATTTGATTAGAAATTCAGTCTTGATTATAGTTGGATTTTAAGTTGAGAAGCACTGATTTTAAGAACGTCCTGCTTTTGTTATTGTAGAATCATCTACAGCTCTGTTCATTTTTCTGGACGCATCGAATATCTTCCATAGCTTCCTGCAAATGATCAGACATCGGAAATAATTTGGGGCACAGTTAGTTCACGTGAGGCCTTGGATATCATTAACCAAATTGATTTCCAACTTTTGAGTACTGGTGTGCTGACAGAGAGGGACACTAGCTTCGGGTTTTTGCATAACTTTGTCCCGGAAGAAGTGAGAATGTGGGGAACGTCCTGAACTGGGACAAAACAAAGTGGATCGTCTAGAACATGCACAGATACAGTTATTATACAGTGTATATGGAGAACTTTAGAAACTAAACCAAAAGGCTTAGAGCCTGGTGGAGGGACTGAATGTGAAATACGTATTTTCAGAATGTGTAGTCGTATTAGTGTATGTATCATTCTAGCTGGTCTTGAACTGTAATATCTTCTTAATACTCGGCTGTGTCTGTGTCCGGTTCCTTACAGAACGCTTTGACTGACCAGATAATAAAAAGCCCATTGACTGGGTATTGAACCAAAAAGCGCAGGACTGCTGGGTTGTTTGTGTGTTTGTTTGTGTGTAACTTAAGTCTCATTATGAGGATGAGAGCTGTATTGTGAGTGTATGAGGGTTTTGTTTGGATGAACTATGTTTTGAGTAAAAGGGATGTTTTGAATGAGGGGGATGTTTTGGTGGGCCTTTTGTATAAACAAGGGTTTTTGGGTGAAAGGGTTTGTTTAGGGTGACAGGGGTGGGACGGGGTTCTTTTGGGGGTGAAAGGGCATTTTTTGAGGGGGGGGTGAAAGGGGTTTCGGGGAGTAAATGGGCGTTTCCTGTTGTGTTGTGAGGTGCCAAACGGATCCTCCGATTAGAGCCAAGTTTGCAAACCAGCGCAGGCGGACGCTTCCTCTCTCACACAGCAGCTCGCTTTCATCTCTAACAAAGCGCAGCGTCCGAGAATAGCGCGCACACACACACAGGGCAAGATAGGATATATAGACCATTCTGCTCTAAAATCTCAAATTTGTGGAAAAATAATAAGTGTGATCTCATTTCAAGGGGGTAAATCTTTACATTTCTTCTCTCATGAGATCAGTTGTTTCCCAGAGCTCTGTGAGAGTAAGATTAGAACAGTTACGTTCGTTGGATAAAAATGTTAACACCAGCTCTTCAACCCAAATATTTTTAAAACTAGTGAGGAAATCATTAAAAGAAGCATCTTAACTGTGATGTAGATGTAGGAGATTCAGTACCAGATGGTAAATTTAGTGATTGTAGACTGTTTTGTAGACTGAAGCTCTTCCATTGAGCCATAAAACTGCTCTAGAGGCAGTTTGGGATCGACGGTGGTCTTCCTAGAGTCCAGGCCGGCAGTGGATGTACATGCCTGAGTGTTTTCTTTAAGTTGGCTGTGGCCCCTCATTCTTAGACATCAAGCCCCACCATCTTGTATGGTCTTCCGTCACTGGCCTCGGCTCACAACCGGGAACGCCGCAGGTAATTGATTCATCAGACGCTCCAATCAGCGAGGCCTGCCGGAACTGGGGAAATTGGGAAATCTCTGAAGGCCACAATGGAATTCCCAGAAGCAAGTTCCAGGCTTCCTCTCATTACTGAGCGCTGTGGGGGAACCATCAGCACTTTCACGCAGGAAACATCCAGGGAGAACATCCAGCATCTGGCATTCTTCATTAGTACTCTCTCTCACTCACTCACTCACTCACTCGCTCACTTTCTGTTTCTCTCGCTCGCTCTCGCTTCCAATGTACTGATCTTTTGTTTGCCCTTAAAGGTGATTGATTTTCCAGACACACACAACAACACACACACTGCCAAAGCTAAGTAACTAGCATGTCCTTTGCTACTATTTACATCATACTCAATACAGTAGATCAGCTCTGAGATGTTGATTGACATTGCTATGACATGCCATGACACCTTAAACATATTGATTTGTTTGTTTGATTTTTGTTCTCATTTTGCAGTGCCCAGTTGAATTTAAACAAATCGATACTGGTAACAAAGACCTTGGTCTCTGAAAAAGAGGGAGGCAAAGGGAGCACTAAAAGGATTTCCCCAAATAAAATGTTTTTTTTAATGATGTCTTATGCCTTATAAGGATGCCTTTGAATGCCTTATGATGTGCAGCACCAGTAAAATATACAAATATTTCTTGTTTTCCCCCACTCTTAGCCAGCCTGGCACGCAGTGGCCCCACACTCGCCCATCAAATTCACTTCCTTTTAGTTCCACTAAACATACTGTCAGGATTTCAGACCAATTCCCCAGTGAGATGCCATCCTGTCCCCGTATTAAACGAAGATATCAACAAGATTTCTGGACGATCTCTTTTAGGCTATATCTGAGATACAGGGTTAATGGTGTATGTTCTCTACGTCTCGACTGTTGTACAGGAGAGAAATGTGTGTGGCGAGGGGCTAAACGCATGATTTAGAAAAGTATTATTATTATTATTGTTATTATTATTATTGTTATTATTGTTATTATTATTATTATTATTACTATTATTACTATAATTATTATTATTATCATTATTATTTTTATTATTATTATTGTTGTTATTATTATTATTATTATTACTATAATTATTATTATTATTATTATTATTATTATTATTTTTATTATTATTATCATTATTTTTATTATTATTATTGTTATTATTATTATTATTATTATTATTATTATTATTGTTGTTGTTGTATCTCCAGGTCCCCTTGTGTTTTATGTGTCTCCAAGTTCTTTAAGGATAACATCAAGATTCTCTTATATTAAGCTTCTCTTATGGTCCCATCAATATTGTTCTTTTTTTGATCAATTATCAGACCTAAAATTCCATGAAAATATTCCACAATCTCTGGCCGATACTCAAAGTCCATCAAACCGTCATCAATATAAATCTTCCCACCAAGAAATCATGTCTTTTTCCAAGTCACATAAGGATACCATCAACTTAACCAACACCTTCACAATCTCCAGATTCAATCAAGATATCATGACAATTCTTACAAGACACTACAATTTCATTGTCAGCCACAAATTCCACTAGGATTTCAGGCCTAATTTCATCAGACAGTTTCATAACAACAGGTCTCTAAATCCAGTTTAAATCCAGTCAAGATATTGGATCAAAAGTTTAACTGTTTCCTGTTTGCAGGAAAGCACAGAGCCACTGATTCAAACTCTCTGCTTTCCTCCTGGATATTAATCATTTTGCGCATCCCACCGAGGGTGAGATATCTGTGCTGGTTACTGTTTAGCAATAATCATATCCGTTTATTTTTGTATTGTGTGTGGCAGGGAGAGGACTAGGACCTTCCTCCGGCCTCTTTAAGGCTGCGGTCGCGTTATAAATATGGCTGATGGTGTCAAGAACTGATCTCCAAACTGGATATGAGGTTTCTCTCCAAATTCCATCGAGACAAGGCTGAAGTATCAGACCAAATATTTCTACGTCCCACCAAGATATCATGAGAACATGTGCTCATAATTCATGAAGATATAAAGCCTGTCTACGAAGGGTAACATCAAAATATCTGGCCTGTTTCCAAATTCCATCAGGACATCAGACGCGTCTCCAGCTCCCATCGATGAATCAATTAACAGTCAATAATCAGATATGAGGCCAATCTCAAAATCCCATGAGATATAATCAGAATATCAAGTGTTCTTCATCAGGGGACCAGGCCTGATTCCAAATTCTATCAAGATAAGATCAAGATCTCTATCCAGTCTACTCATTTCACTAGGATATCAGATCTGTCTGCTGTCTCTAGATCTTATACTGAAACATGAGACTGAATGAGGACACATGGGCACTTTATGGGTTGGATTAATCAAGGATAATATAATAATTGCCTTAAGAGCCACTGGCACGGATGGATAACTCTCTGGACTGATGGATCTTTGGAGAACTTGGCTGATGAGTCTTTTTCCTCCTGATCTTTTTAAAATGTGTTTCCTGGAGGTGGGATCTGCAGGAAAGCGCGCAGCCACTGATTCAACCTTTTGCTTTCCTACTGGACATTAATCATTTTGTGCGTCCCACCGAGGGTGAGATATCTGTGCGGCTGTGTAAATATTCCTCTGTCTGCCGTTAAGTAATAATCATATCCGTTCACCTTCCATTGTTGTGTGGCAGGGAGAGGACTAGTACCTGTCTTCCTCCGGCCTCTTTAAGGTCGCAGCCGCGGTTATAAATATGGCTGATGATGTCACGGACTCTGTAAACAGCCATCGGGGCGACTGACAGGGCCTTTCCTGAGGGTAAACAATTTTGACGTCTCTATAGTCGTGAGAACAACACACACACACACACACTCACACAGTTTATGTCTCTGCACATGAATAAACAAAGTATTTTATCCCGCTCATTATCCAACCCCCAACACACACACACACACTCATGCAGACACTCACACACACACACAGACAGACACACAAACAAAAGCTCACAAAACCACACCCACACTCACACAAACATAAAACACTCATACACTCACACATAAACTCAAACAGACACACACTCACACACACTCACTAACACAGACACACACTCTCACAGACACACGCACTCACACACACACACACACACACACACACACACACACACACACACACACACACACACACACCCACACACAAACCCACAC
>JBBPDC010081890.1:0-10282 GCA_037974485.1 Hemigrammopetersius urotaenia
GACTTCTGTTATCCAGACTCTTTGGTATTACAAGGCAGTTCAGGGTCCTGGAGATTCCACCCCATGGACCTTGACAGTCAGGCAATAAAGTGATTATTGTGCATTTTCCTCAATGATACATAATGTAATGAGTAAACCAAGCAAAATACAAATCAATTAATTAAAATAATAAATCAACTGGAAGAGCAAGAGAAACACTAAAACATGTTGGTGCGGAAAACACTGGTCATTATGCTGATAGAAGTTTGGTGGATTGTTCTATTACAGACTAGTGTTCATTATTAATCACATCACTGGTCCTCAGCTGCCCGATCCAAGCACTGAACAGTTAGAGAGGATCTCTGACATCATGATTTAAAGGGGGATATAGTTGCAGCCTGGAGGTCTGCTTGAGCTTTCAGAATGGACTCTGCTGTTTAATGCGTATGATTTGATATCGGTCTTGATCTGTGTGAAGGCAGCTGGGTGTGTGTCTGCAGGAGGTTGGTGGTGGATCAGTGTGTGGCACAGCTTTTGTTAAAAGCCTCAAGCTCTTGTTACATTGCCATTATAAAGTTATATGTCCCAGAGGAGGAAAAATAAACCAACGTGGCTATACCCTGATGGCTGGCATGATATCAAATACACCCTGTCATTGGGCAGAGGTAATGAGGATGAGGTTTCCACATCACCTCGGGTGCTTTCTGTC
Organism: Hemigrammopetersius urotaenia; assembly: GCA_037974485.1. NCBI lineage: Eukaryota > Metazoa > Chordata > Actinopteri > Characiformes > Alestidae > Hemigrammopetersius > Hemigrammopetersius urotaenia. The sequence goes on from JBBPDC010081890.1 coordinate 689, forward strand.
TGTGATCATCCACAACCCAACTGAAATACAGCTGCTTTGATCGAGGAAATGTTTCGATGTTTCCCAAACCAGCAATTAATTGTCTGTTAGTGTCTGTTTCTCCTTATTTGAGCACTAAATGCCGATCTCTTGAATTTTAATCCTGTTTAATGGGATTGAGTATGAGGTGCTTTGCAAAAATATTTTTTAAAAGTATATATATTTATGATCAAAATGTTTTATGGATATTCAAAGTCACAAACAACAACCAGACAACACATTTTATATGTTTCAAGTGCATCAAACAAAACCAATTGAACCTTATTACAACCTGCCTTTTCAGAAACATAGATACTGCCAATAGAAATACTATTGTACATGAGTGTTTGACCCCTGGTCGAATGAAATGTTTTGTTGTCTGGAAAAGACGTTATTAAAACATCTCCATGGAACACACCTAAATTTCCACAGATTTAATACATGATTATTATGTATTTGATCATTTTTATATTGGGGATAAAAAAAAATTAAAAAAACTAGGAATGCCCAAATGTTTGCAAGGGTCAACTCTGACCATAGTCCTCAGGCTCTATTTTTCAGTAAGGAGGTAAAATAGCATGAAAACAATGTGATTTAGGAAAAACAGTGTCAGGTGTATTGCATTTCTTCTTTTTCCACTGGATTGAAGATCATAAATGCGATACGTGGCAAATATAACCATAATATGGCATGTAGTACACATTGTGCAGCCACAATGAGTATGAATATAATTTTTTGTAAATTTTATTGCTCCTGCAACTTCTGCCTATTTAGAGTGATATTAGCCCCATTTGGTGGTAATTTATTTGGGTAAATTTTTATGAAACATTGCAATGTTAATTGCAATACCTAGAACATCATAAAATGACTTGCCCTAATTCCATATAGCCCTCAAGGATACCCATATGCCTTGGGTTTGAGAAAGGTGCCATATTATTATTAATAGTAGTAGTAGTAGTAATAGTAATAGTATCAGTAGCTGTCAGGGGCGGACTGACAGTCTGTGTGTTCTGGAAAAGTCTAGAACGGCCGTCGGCCTGCCTTTCTCCTTAACTGAGAAAGCAGCTAACACCAGCAGAGGGCGCTAATACGATCATTTTCCAGGTAAAATCCATAAGTAAAAGCCAACTAAAAAGAGTTATTCATTCTGTTGTGGAAGTTGGTATATGACTGTTGTATTTGAATATGGAGGCTTAGGTTACTTTAATAAACAGCCCCAATCATCACCACTAGCTTTGTGATGTTACTTGGTGTGAATGTTTAATGCATTTTCTAATTGGGAGATCTCAGGAGAATCCTGCTAGTGGCTGATTGTACATGTCCAGCTGGAGGGCCTACCTGGGAGAAAGTCCAGGGCTGATTTTTAGTCCCACTCCACCCCTGGTAGTAGTAGTAGTAATAATAGTACTACTAGTAGTAGAAGAAGTAGTAGAAATAGTGGTAGTAGTAGTAGTAGTAGTAGTAGCAGGACTAGTAGTAGCAGTAGTAGTAATAGTAGTAGTAGTAGCAGGACTAGTAGTAGCAGTAGTAGTAATAGTAGCAATAGTAATAGTAGTAGTAGCAGTAGTAATTTTAGAAGTAGTAGCAGTAGTAGTAGTAGTCGTAGTAACAGTAGTAGTAGTAGCAGTTGTAGTAGTAGTATTAGTAATAGTAGTAGTAGTAGTAGTAGTAGTAGTAGTAGTAATGGTAGTAGTAGTAGCAGTAGTAGCAGTAGTAATTGTAGTAGTAGTAATAGTAGTAATCTTGGGTGGGATGCTGACAGGAATGCCCGGTTTGCCCGATGGCCAGTCCAGTGGTGAGTAGTAATATTAGTAGTAGTAGTAGAATCAGTAGTAGCAGTAGTAATGGTAGTAGTGGTAGCAACAATAGTAGTAGAGTTAGTATCAGTAGTAGTAGTAGCAGTAGTAGAATCAGTAGTAGTAGCAGTAGTGGCATTGATCAAACTTGTCATTCTGTGTATTTACCGGAAACTCTTGACTGTATGTCCTAAAATAATTTATGTGTGCGATACTAATTTCAAAGCATAGATGAACCAAATGGAAAGTTACGAAAACAATGGCAAATAAGTCAAATCTGTACTAAGATTCTGTTATCACCCTTTCATGTCATATGATCACACCTGATGACATAAAATTATGGCTTACAGAGATGTTTGCTTTTTATAATATAAAAATGAAAATGTTTTGCTTATTTATACATATTTGAATAGTATTTGACATAACAGTCAGGGTTCCTTTTAAAGGAGTGAAACTACAAATCAGTCAGTCATTGTGGAAGTAGTGTAGCTGAAATGTTTCACATTCCTCCGTCTGCCGGCTAAATTACTGTATTGTGACATTTTTTGGCGTGGGCCGCGGCTGCAGCAGGGTTTTATAGATCTTTCGAGGCCACTCAAGCACAGCACAAGAATGTGCAGTAAATGTCATACTCTGTTAATATTTTCAGCTTTTTTCCATGTATGTTTAGTTCATGTATTAATATAAATTTAGGGTCCTATTTGTACAAAAGAAAAATTACTGAAGGCAGCGTGCAGATGTTTCTTATTGCTATGACAGGACTGCCTCACACAGCAAAGCTAAAGTGATTAACAGTGAATAAAATCCTCACATTGTTACTTTGAAGGTTATAATGTTTGATGACCATAATGTTAATAGTGTTAGATTCAGTATTAATATAGCTACTCTCATAATGACCTTTTTTTTTCCAAATGTAGGACACCCAACAAATGATTGCCATTTTCGAATAAAGCTTTCCTTTACATTTTTCTCGTTTTCTAATTTTCGGCATATTTTGAAATTGCCAGCTCTGTCCAAATTCCATGATGATCAGACAAATGGAACACTTGAAAAAAAAGTTAATTGTTACACATCAGTGAACCACTCATAACCAGAGAGAGAGAGAGAGAATCAGAGCAAAACTCATACTACAGTGCAAATACAACAAAGTAAAAGGCTTGGTAAGTGATCTGACTGAGGTTTCCTTTCAGAATCTTATTTAATTGCCTGCTGGAACAACAGATGTTCTTAAATGTTTTTCCATCATATTGGGATTTACTGTAAAAATAATTTTGTCAAATAATTTTGGAGCATCATAATATTTCACTACATGTAAAGAATAACTGACAAAAAGGTTCAAGATCTTGTTCTGATGATCCTTCTATTGGTCCTCAGTCCTTCTGCAGAGCGTAAAGCTTTTCAATCAAGTGCTTTGACTAAAAAAGCACATTTTAAAACTGTATTAGTATCAGAACTGTAAAAGTAAAAGTGGTGAATTTGTGAAGCAACCCTAACCCTCACCCTACCCCACCCTTACCCCACATTGAGCCCTTTAGATAGCATCGACTGTTCCTGAAATTTGGAGCAATAGAAATGGTCCAGAATTATTTTTCTTTAATTTTACTTTAAACTTTCATTTTCACTGTCAGTGCTGCTACACTCTTGCATTAATATAATGCATTACAGTAGGTCTTGGGACGGTGAAACACTGCACAGGACAAAAGCCTCCTGATACAATAACACCATAAACACATTCTCCTTAATGATCCATGGCAGTCCTAGTGTCTCACTGTCAAAATAAATAACCTTAGTTGATTCAGAGCAGTAACTAGCTGGTAATTGCTAAATTCTTCAGTGAGTTGTGTCCTCTGTTCGCTAGATTGGATAAGCTCTCTGACCCGTGCCCTTCTATTGTCTGCCCGCGTCCCCCCTGGGTCAGGTGTTCCCCTATTTAGCATTCCACTAGGGGGGGTTGTTGCCTTGACAACAGTCACCTGGGCCAGGGTTTCCAAGGCGATGGGGCAGGCTACGGATGGTGTTGCTGTAAGGCCTGGCTGAGGTGTGGCACAGCTGGGGGAGCTCATTATGGTGATTGCCGTAGCAGCCAAAGCCAGATGATACACAGCGGAGTGACAGATATGTAAGCACGACAAGAGGACATGCACATGAACAAAAGACACAGACAGCACATTGTACTGCAGCATTTTAACCTAAACAGGGCTGTAAACATATTTGGGGTGTACAGTATAGTAATTTTTACATGTTTATAGGGCACATATCCTACATTTTTCTTTTTTTTTTGAGGTCCTTATATGATATGTATGTGATTTTATGTACCAAAAACAGCAATCATTTATTTTTACACAATCATTTTCCATCCTTTCTTTATCTCTGAATTAAAATGGTTTTTTTTTGTACAGTATCTTTTTGTATGCCTGATAAATGTAAATTAGTTCTGTTCTGACTGGCTGCCCTGGACTGTATATGATTCATAAAGCAATTCTCCTTCTAACTTCTATTTGAATGGCTTAACATCTGTAGGCTGAACATGCAGATACGGTTTATGTAATAATATATTTAGTTTATGTAATAATATATATATTTTTTAAAGCTAGCAAGTGTCTGGTTAAATCAGATGTGTTTGATCAAGGAAATCATCAAACTGTGTCAAACACCAGACCCTCAGAAACAGAGTTAGACAGTCTAGCTTTAGATCATGTAATTGCTTGTATTTGTTAGTGTTGGGTAATATCTGGTCTGTATACTGATTTGTGTGTCACACAACCATACTGATTTTTAGTTTTAGTGTTACTGATAAATTAGCTGTTTTGCTAAATAGAAAAAATAGTATTTCTTATGTTTTGGATTGATGATTTCTGTCAGGTTAACATGAAATTACTGTTGAAACCTCACTTTGGTCATAGCCATTTTGTCGGGGGAGTAGCAGCACTCGGGACAATCAGACCCATGACCTTATAAAGGTTGTTATTGTGATGTGAATGCTGATAAAGGTCATCGTCAATGAGGATAAAGACTGTGGGCCTTGTTCCTTTCTGAAATGGTATTTCATTGCTTTATTTATTTGCTGTCTTGGCTGTGAAATGTTGCAGGTAGTGAAGGGCTCTTCAATGCGGTGTAAAGCATGGTGCTCAGTAATCTGGTTTTGTTTGCCACACACTGTCCTCACACACTCCAAACCTCCAAACTCTACACCTGTGGTCTGCAGTCTCACACACTTCAGACTTACAAAGTGAGTCTGCAGCAGACCGCAAGCAGTAGTGTTTAGGATAACTCCACATGTGAAGTCTGAGGAAGTTTTAATCCCAAGCACTCTTTCCAGAAGTTCACAAAAAGTCCACACAGCGCCCCCTGTGGACTAGATGAATGGAAGAATTAGACACAGCCTGATGGGACTGTGAACTCTCTTTATAACGCGCAAGACTCCAAAGAAGGCTGGATATCGAGAATGAGCATCGGAGTCTTTTATGTCTTTCTGCACAGTAGTGCTGCCCTCTACTGAGGAGCATACAGATGGCTGGGTGTCATAACACACACACACACACACACACACACACACACACACACACACACACAGCTCACCAGCCCTCTATGGACACAAGCAGATATACACATGAACATAAATTATAACAGTATATTATAAATTGTTAGTGTAATGTTACTGTGACACCCAACTGTTTGCATGCTCCTCAGTAGAGGGCAGCACTTCTGTAGACAACAACCCATTCTGTCCTATTTTAACCTGGGTATACATTTAAACGCTGACATTTTGGATTAAAAAAATGAATAAAAGGAGTCACAGCTGATGTATAATGGAACACACATTTGTACTTCTCTATTAAAATTAGGGAATGTTTTAATGTAAAACTGATATTTCTTGGATGTGTAAAGCCCACTTTCTTGGATGTGTAAAGCCCCCCCCACACACACACACAAACACACACATGCAGCGCCTTAACCTCATCTGACCTCGATAGGTCAAAACCTTCACTTATCAATTACTAACACACACACACACACACACACACACACACACACACAGCTCCCCATGCCATATTTCCCCAGTAACCAGAAGTGTTTTGATCTTGACAGTGCACTTTAAGCTGGTTGCTATGGTTATATCCACTTGTGTCTCTATGGCAACACAGCTTCCTTAAGCCTGAAAGTTTCTGAGATGCCAAGACACATGCACACACATGCTTACGCGTGCACACACTCACACACATGCGCGCTAAGTCTCTTTCACTCTTTCACAGAAAATCCATTTCCTGCTGGACTGATTGAATCAAATTCTGGAATATGTTTGCAGGGAATCTAACATAGTCTCAAAAACATACATCTCATTCACACATATAATTAATTACACTGAAATTTTAGTATTATTGTCTTATGTTTTACCAATTTAACAACGCATTTCATTCATTTCTGTATTCATCTGTTCTGTGCTCTAAAGGAGCTCGATTTTCTGCGTGATGTCTGTCTGCTGCATCCGGAGTGTACAGTCAATTACCATAGACAGTAATTCTGACAGACTCGCCCATAATTAGAAACAAACAGAAAACCCGTTTACTTGAGGCACACTTGTAGTAAAATACAATGCTCGGGAGCTGAAGACACTTCGGAAGAAATAACTGTGTGTAGAAAAGACAGAAAATGTATGTAGTAAACAGCTGTAAACTACAGATATGGCAGAACAAAAGAGAAACTTTAATTGTAATAACACCATTATTTCATTCGTACTTTGCTTTCACTCTTTTAGAGCCAGTTCTTCTGTTTGGACCACAGATTTCAAAACACAACTCTAAGACTATAGTGAATGTTAGTGTCCTTGCAGCATTTTAGCACCAAGCTAATGATTGCTCATGACTATATAAAGGCATTCCATGTCTTACCTGAAGTTTGTAACAACCATATTAACATATATTTGACCTTTTCTACAGTGACTCCTTCAGTAAAGTGTGCTGTCATAGAGCTGCTTTGTTTTACCATCTGACAGAAAGTCATTATGTAGGTTATCACTATTCACAGAGTGAATTTATTTCTGTCCTTTCAAAATCAGTCCTACCATTTGTTAATTAAAAAATATGATTGGTTGTGTCCTCCGTCACTTTCAAATTATGCTGGAGGTTAATCTAACAATAATCTATCAATCCAGTTATATCTACCCAGATAAGGAAAAAGTTTGACTGGATAATTTTCTACTGGGAGATTCAAGACTTTAAACCCACTGTTTTCAACCAAAACTTAAAAAAAAGTAAGAAAACTGCTGCAAAGCATGGTGAATTTTAAATACCACATCATTGTATGAAATAAAGATGAAGTTTTTTCTTAGTTCATAGAAAACATTCGACCATCTTTGAAGTCCTGAAAGGTCCTAAGGGCTTGCCTCTGGCTGCCCGATAGATCAGTTGCGTGGGCAAAATGCCAAATGTCTGATTTGCTGGAAAGGTTTGGATTCAATGAGCATTTTTGGCCGATTATTTAATTCTGTGTTTTTCTGAAGGTAGTTCTCTTGTAATGCTTATGCACCTGCATGTTCCTCCCGGAGACTTAAAAGACATTGTAGAAAAGGTGACGTCAGAAGGGGAAACATTGCAGATGGGCATTTCATGATCCCCTGTAATCTGTACAGAATGGCGGAACAGGCACAGAGATGTGTTTGTGTGTGGGTGCGTGGGTGTACGTCTGTGTGTGTTTGCGTGGGCAGGCGTGAATGGTGTGGGGGCTGGGCGAGTACGGAGTGAACTTGCCTGAGTCAATTGCCTTCTCTTTCAGTGTGGGGCCGGGGGCTCTATTGACTGGGCGCTTTCACTCTGCTGGAACACTTGGGGGCTGTTAACTGCTTACAAGTACAACTTGAAGTTAAACATAGAGAACAGAGGGAGAAACGGAGGAGAACGAAGTGGGGGGTTGGCGGACTGTTCATAGCTTCTTCAACTAATTCAATAGCTTCAAACTGAGACCGGGGGAGCAAAGAAGTGGGTAATGATTTTCTGAAAGAAGCTTTTGAGGAACTGTGTAGTGTGTCCGTATGTAGCTGTGCTTTGTCTGGTAGTTCCGCTTTGGTCAACACTACTTTGTGGTCCCCTTTCTAAACAGTATCCCAACTGTGACTTTTGTGAAAAAGCATGAAAAAGCAAATTTCCACTTGTCCTGAGTGTAGATGGCCAGCCAGAAGTTTGCTTCTTTACTTTTGCTCAACAGGATCTAAAAGGCTAATGTAGCAAATCAGTGATGAAAGCTTAAAACAGCCACAAATTGACTTTGTGCAAACTCTCTGATCTCAGTTAGCTCACCCAGTGCATCTTGAATACACTGAAGATAAGTAGTTTTTGATACAGCATGGCATCCAAAATTAGGTTTCAAGATGGCCACTACTTTTTAACCATATGACAAGTTTTTAGTTGTAACCCGATGACCACAAAGTTGCAGGTTCAAATCCCCCACTTTCTACCGTTGTATTCTTGAGCAAGACACTTATCCCTCAGTTGCTCCAGGGGGACTGTCCCTGTAACTAACGATTGTAAGTTGCTCTGGATAAGGGTATCTGCCAAATGCCACTTTATTTTAGACAACCAAATGTCAGAAACCACATCAACAATTCCAACCGAACTAATTTGTGAGTTGTACGCTTGTATTGCTGTCCAATTGGAAATGGAGTTAAAGAAGCAGTCTTCAGACACCAGGAGAGTGTTGGCTGTAAATGTTGGAAAGGGGGGAACTGTCGATTTTTGGCTCACTATGATTTTATCCTGTCTGTAAGTGTATCTGTCTGAATTTTCTTACAGAACTGAGCATGACTTTCTGCCTTCATTAACCATTCATATTATGGCTTCAGTCCAGACATCTTACCCGCCCATGCCAGACTTGGCACAGGTGGCACCTCTTGGCCACATGGGCACACTTTTCATGATGCCAACCCAGCAGCCTCTCTCTCTCTCTCGGAGGGTCTGACAGGCTGCTAAAACCAGCTCTTGATTTAGCTGTGTTGCTGTTGCACACACACACACACACACACACACACACACACACACACGCACGCACACACAAAACAGTGCCAGAATACTGATGTGTTTCTCGGCTTTAGCATAATTAGCCCAAACACAGCTGGAGAATGCTCATTACAACCAGACAGTCACTGGCTACTTTCAATTGTGGAACTAATTTCAACATTTAATAAGATAAGATGAAATAAATCTTTGATCGACCTAATGATTGAATTTTACTTCACACATTCCAAGCTAATAAACAGGTGTCGGTGCTTTAAAAAATAAATGAATAATAAATGAAAGTGTCTGTGCTTTAAAAAATGCCCTCTTTCTCAAAAATAAAACATGACATTACAAACAACAACAAACAAGAAAAATTAAAATATTGTGTTGCTATTTTTCTACAGTCCCTCACAGTTCTGTCCGCTGCTGTCTGTCCGAAGCAGTCTTTATCAATAATTACCCATAAATCAATACCAATGAATCAGGTGATCCCAGCCCAGTGATATACTGACAGCTGGGTCCTTTGGATCTACAGTGTTTAGGTTTAATATCAATAGACATTGATATGGTATTCAAATGAAATACTTGGTTTTTATACACGTAAATTGGAAATAATCATTCATTATGATGAGATGGCTTTATAGAGTTATTACAGAACACATACATATATATTGTAAACAAAAACTTCTATCTTGAATGCGATGAATCGCTATGAATCATTTGACAGCACTATATATATATATATACATACACACACACACACACACACACACACACACTTGATCATATAA
>JBBPDC010081909.1:0-10281 GCA_037974485.1 Hemigrammopetersius urotaenia
GATCACTAAAGTCATCTTTGGTCATAATGTTGTTACTGACTCTGCTCTGATAAAACAGAGAGACTCTCTGATTTTCTCTTTCAGGTTCTGGGCAAGCGGAGAACCGAATGGAGCGAATGAGCACTGTGTGATAAGTCGCTGTGGGTCTGATCCTGTTAAGAAATGGGCTGATTATCCGTGCAATAACCAATTTATGTGGATCTGTGAGAAGAGAATATTCTAATGAATTGCTTTGAGTGAATAGCCTCTACTTGTATAACTGTGTGTGAGACAAATAAGGGTTTAAAATCTTGAATGAAGCACAAGGCTGCCAGATTTTTTTTCCTTCTTTTTTTAGATCATTTGTTTTGTTTTTAATTTTTTAACGCTGTTTTAACGCTTTTCAGACCCATCTGTTGCCTGATTTAAAAGCATGGACAGTAAGTGTTCTCCTCCAAGAATTTTGAGCTGTCTAATGACCTTGTGTGGGCCATGAATGCCAAGATTCCAATGAGATTAACGGCGTTAAAAAAATTAATCTATGCCCACCTCTAATATATATATATATATATATATTTATATTTGAATTATGTTTTGCATTTATTTATAAATCAGCCCACTAGCAGTACAGTTTTGTCCTAGAAACATATAAGTAATACCTCTAGAAATCTTGAACCCTCTACTTTTCTGTATGTATGTGTATGCTTTTAAAGTAAAATCCAGCTGTGGCGCTTTGTAAATAGAATAAAGGAATGCTTGATTTTCTGTTCTGCTGCACGCCACAGCCACACCCTTCAGCTATTCAGATGTAAAACACCAATTGGCTCATTGTGTGGCAGGGGCGGTGAGAACACGCCCATTTCATCACTATAAACCAACACACATGCTCCTGTAGCACAAAGGAGAAGAGAACACTTTGAGGAAAGTTGTCCAGCAAACGGAAGGCATTTTGAGCTGTGAGCTTCCAGTCAAAGACAACTCCGATGAGTAAGAGGCCAAATATCTGTTTTACTAGCTGTTGTTTGTGCTTTTTGGTTAGGTTGTGAAGCTACATCTAGTCTTTTGCTGGCCAGATGATCATGTGGCTAAAATCCATGTCATGTTGTGCTCAGAGTTGCGTTTTCAGGCTGAATATTGTATTATTTGTATTTACACTTATTTTTGTTTTTCATTTATTTTTGTTGTCCCAGCAATAACTGCATATGACAAATAAAAGTCTTGAACTTTGAGTATTTGAGTATTTTTAAAAGATTCAGAAGATTTCGCTACAGCAAAAGCTTTGAGAGAAGGAGCAGGCACACAAGGACAGCCATTGACACATGGCCACTGAATATGTTGAATACAATCGGTGTTAATTGCCCATCTTCCTAACCACTCAAGTTTCTTGAAAGCATCCGTTTATGCCGGATAGGCACCACAATGGCAATGAAAAATGATGAAGTAATTTATATTACATTATTCTACATTAAAAAATGTAGGCTCATAAAAACAACCAATTAGCATAAATTTCAGGGTGACCGTTGAAAAAAATGAAGATGATTAAGATGACATTGTCTTTATTCAGCAGAAAATGGCACCAGAAACCAGCTTTTACCTTTTCGGTCGAAGAAAATAACATTGAGAGTATCTAGATAGACAGTTTCCCCACAAACTGTAGCTTAGCTTGTCATTCTAGTGACCTGAAGAGTCATTTTTGTCATTCTGTTCACTATAACAACCGTTTGACAGTTACAGAGCTGCTATACTGGGATACTGTACTGGGATTGCTAGCAGTAATGTTAGCACCAGCAGAAGGTGGTTTTTAACTGGAAAAGTATGCTGTAGCATCACAACACGCTGCAGTTAAGAGAATGTTGACAACAAATGTGAGAATTTACAATTTTCATTTGGGCCATTTGGTTGTGCTTTCAATTTGAACGGGGACATGAAATTCCATAAACTGGAACCCTGCTTAAAATCTCTTTGGTCATAATGGAAGCTCTGTGCAGCAGCAGTAATTAAAGCTCTATTTAATAACATTTATTAATGCTTCTCTTCTGTCTTATTTGTCTCATTGTACTAGGTCAACTTGTTTCAGAGAAAGACTTTGCTGCTCACATGAGTCACATCTTATCTAGAGATTACTGAAGTCTGACTTGTTTCTCCCAAACCCAGAGGAAGCTCTTTCTCAGGAGCTGAATTTAAGTGTAAGAAAGAAGTGTAAGAAAATAATCCAAATCTCGCGTTGATGTTAAACTGAGAAATAGACTAGATAAAGAAGAGCTCTTATTACGAATTTCCCTTTCCTCTGGGGGGTGAGCCTTCCTTCACATCTCACGTAGAAGATGGTAAAAGTATCCCATTGTGTTTTATAGAGCAGTAGTGCGGGCGGTTTTAGGACCTTTTTAAAATATTGTGGCTGCGGGCGGGCGGGTCAAAAACAAATCGCATTTCATTAGCGATCAAAACGTGTTGTAAACGGGGTCCGAATTACCACGAGAATCTCCTAGTTCCACTCACAATCACAGGGAGGCTCTCACAATTAGTTGAGCATTGAACAGTCACAATTTCCCTCTCCTCTCGATGTTGGCAAGAGCGGTGCTTTGCGTTCCTGCAACCAGCGCATCGAGCGAGTGCGTTCAGTTCAGCAGGTCGAGTGCTGGAAGCACTAAACCCCGGCACGGTGGAGTCCATCCTCTTTCTCCACAGTGCTTCCAAACAGCTGTTATAAATGCAGTTGGCAGATATTTTTCAAGTTTGGAGTTTTCAATTTGTGGGGTAAGCTTAAATATCATGGTTAAGTATGGGGTGGTATGGGGTGGCATAGTGGGTAGGATACTTGCCTCTAGACCAAGAGGTCATGGGTTCGAATCCTACCTTCAGCACACCACCACTGGGTCCCTGAGCAAGACCCTTAACCCCAAGTTGCTCAAGGGAGACTGTCCCCTGTAGTTAGGGAATGGAAGTTTTTTGGATAAAAGCGTCTGAAAAATGCTGTAAATGTATGATCTGCTCTATTTCATTAAGTTAAAAATTAAGTTAAAAGGAGACCTAAGTTCTACTAAATTCATTCAAATCTAATCGAGGTACATCAGATGTTTTGCACACATGTGTACTTGTGTTTGCTTTGTGTGTGTGCGAGAGAGATGCTTTTCGTGAAATTTTCGGCAACCCTTTAATAATTTAACAACGTAAAAATCGATCTTTCAGTTGTTTGGTACACAGTTAATCTTGCATAAAATTAATCTTCAATGCGAATCTAGCACAAATCTATGTCATCTGTGGGTTACAGTGTCACAAATGACACTTCATTGGTAGGTTCCATGGCATTACATGCTCACTGGTGTTTTTTTTCCTCGGGTCGGGTATTGGGTTATTATCCACGTGTATTTTTGCGGATTGGGCGGTTTGGATCTCCTGACGGGTCAGTTTGGGGTGGTTGTTAAAAAACACCGACCCGCACTATAGAGCAGCATCTGGGGGCAGCTGGTAGCCTAGTGGTTAGGGCGTTCGCCCTGCGACCAGAAAGTCCGGGTTCAATTCCCAAGACCGCTAGGCACTGCTGAGGTACCCTGAGCAAGGTACTGTCCCCACGCACTGCTCCCCGGGCGCCGTGTTCCTGGCTGCCCCCTGCTTCACTTAGTGAATGGGTTAAATGCAGAGGAAGAATTTCATGCTATTCACACTCTGTCGTGTGTTCACGTATGACAAATGGTCACTTTTTTTTTCACTCCTAAGTGTCGCTTTAGAATAGTTTAGTCAAACTTCAGGTTCAGGCTTACTTATAGTAGATACTGTTGTCTAGACAAACTAAAGCGAAACATGCTGTCAAGAACCTTTCACATGTCTGTCCTCATTGTTGCCATGTTAGAAGCTACCACTAGGTATCACTGTTATCACTACTGAGATGCTTCACATTTCAGTGCCTTCAGATCAGACAGTCATGTGACCATGTTAACTGTACTTATTTCAGCTGGAATTGACCCCATACTTAGGTCAAATCAGAGTTTCAGTTAATTGCAACTGAGCTGGAACTACAGAAGTCAGATAAATACATTTATTTTCTAAATCCAGTACACTGAACTTGCGGTCTTTGAAAGAGCATTTGTAGAGATGTCTTGTAACAACAGCTCATAGATAACGCCTGAATACACGGACACTGTTTTCTCAATGAGACTGCGCCTGAGCATTGTTCCAGTCAAAGCACATCACATCACGTAACCATATTGCACCACACTGCTAAGCCTCATTGTGCGGCTACAAAAACTCAGCAAATCCTCCCTGCTTCATCAGAATTCTTGACAAATCTGTGTTAGCCGTATTAGTCTGCGGCAAAAAGTGTCAAAACTGTATTGGTCGTAAATCAGGGTCGCAGCAGATCTGTGGTCCACAAAACTGCGCTTTATGTTGCATACTAAGTGGATGCAAGCCAAGAGAGAGAGAAGGATGCCTGTGCCATTTCAATGGTCATGAATGGTCACATTGTAACACAACTGTTCAGCAACTGACATTGAGAAACTGCATTGAGGGGGTTACTGAATTTGAATGGGTACAGCCTTTGGTCCTTTTCACCGCCAGTGCCAGCATGAAGCTTCTTCTCATGTCAAGAAGATCAGCTTTAGACGGAGAGAGAATGGCAACTGATGAAGGAAAACTGCGGGCTCAATATTCTGCTTTTATTCATAACCCGTATTCTGCAGTGAGTGCTGTGGACTATTCAGTAACTGTTTTCAGATCTGAAGTGAGGAGTGTGTATGGGCTCTTGTGGTTTCATGGGTTAAAGCCACTCACATCTATCACTCTCTCTGACACGCTTTGGCCTCTCTTTCTGTCTCTGTCCATAAATTAACTTTGCTTCTACCAAGTTAACGCTTGCTGCTGGTTAGCATTGCAAGTACAAGCAATATAAAGTATATAAATAAAATATAACAGCCACTGACCTCAGGAACGAAAAAATATAAGACACACAGGCTTGTTCACACAATAAGGCATCAGTTGGGATTCCAGTTATTCATCTATGAAGCTATAAAATTAACATAAATACCCACTTAAAACGACGCCAAGGAGCATCGTTTGAATTACCACAAGGACAGGGAAGGATAGGTAGGGAAGGGGGAGACCCTGACACTACACGTCACACATGAACAAGCTGCAATTCACATGTACACCACCTCAAGTGCTCTACACTATTATACCAGTGAAGGGACTCCACTAGAGGTCGACCGATATGGGTTTTTCTGAAGCTGATGACGATGGCGATATTTAGAAAATACCAATGGCCGATACATGCTGCTGATATTTCGTCTTTGTTTGTGTAATAAAATATCACACTAACAATAACAAAGGATACATGAAATGTCTCAACTTAATGTTTATTTAATACTGACTAAACATAAACAAAGATAAATAACACAAATATCCAAACAAATAAATATATAACATTTGAACTTGACTAATAATTTGTAAAGAAAACAAAATTTTCAAGTTACAAACTATTCCTGAGGGAAGATAAAATTATAAACAACAATACAAAAAGGAGAGTGCAACTAATCTTTAGTTTTAATCTCTAAATCCAGTCCCTGAGTCTTCTTCACCCCACCCATCCCTCACTGAAAGTTCTTAGTATTCCCAGTTTTAGAGCTGCAGGTTGTTGTGCAGGAAACACAAATGTATACTGTATAATGGATACTGCAGGAGATTGCAGGAGATAATCAAGTTCACAAAATAAATCTAAACAATGAACTTAATCCAAAGCAAACAAGGGAAATAAAACAACAATTAGAAAGAATGGTCATTCGCAACAAAAAAAGAAAGGAGCAGAGTAATCCACAAAAACAAAATAGCAAAAGCAAAACAAAAAACAGAGCAACTCAATCCAGAGAAAAACAGAAAAATAAAGTAATGATGAAGGGACAATGATAGTAAATCAAGGCAAAGCAAAAAGAAGCAAAGTAATTAAAATAAGCAAATGGTATCTAATCCAAAGACAAGAAAGAATCAGCATAACTGAACAAAGGTAATAGGCCAAAGCACTACAAATGACAAGAAAACAAAACAAAAGCAAAACAACTAAATGGGACTAAAACCAAATAGCAGAAGACAAAACAGCAATATACATGATTTCCCCCAAAAAGGCAGACGCGACCAAGAGGAGAGGCGGTCCACTATATGTGCGTGCGTGTGCGCGCGCCGTGCGAGTGTGCGCGTGTATGTGCGAACGTGCGCGTGTGTGTGCGAACGCGCGTGTGTGTGCGAACGTGCGCGTGTGCGAGTGTTTGTGCGAACGTGCGCGTGTGTGCGAACGTGCGCGTGTGTGCGCAAGAGATAGAAATGAAAACTAATTTATGTAATAAAAGGGCAATCCATTGCAATCACATTCACATCTCATTTCCAAAAGATGGTTCTTTTAAGAACTATTGTTAGTGACTCATCTTTGGCATCCCCCTCACAGACTGAGAGTAAGACTGAAAGTAATGGCATCAGCATAATCAGTCACCATTATAGGCAGGAAACCGGCCTGTCCACACACCTCCAGCAGCACCCATGCAGCGCCTCACATTCATTTCATGTGAGGTAGGAGGAGGCAACTTTCTTCTTTCTCCTCCTCCTACCACACACCCACCAGCACATGCCCTGTCTTCTCTCACACACCCACTTTGAGAAAGCGCAGTTCATGGCAGTCCAGCTGCATAAACAGATGGACCAGAGAACAGGGACTCAGACTGGGGAGATCATGGGTACCTTAGAACAGAATACAAGCATGAGCTCCACTTTGGAAGCCAGAATCCAGAGCAGGATGGAGCTGGCCAGGAAAATGAAGGAAGAGGAAAAACTCTACAGGTACAACGGAGTTCTCTATCCAGTGATCGTGAGCCCAGAGGAGAACCTCAAAGCTCTGGAGACTGTAGAAGCCAGGGACGATGACATAATACTAGTGGCCTATCCAAAATGCGGTAAGTGTAAAGAAAGAGAATTCCTCAGCATGCTAGCTGAAATGTAACTCAAGCTGAATCTAATGAAAAACAGCTTTAGAGCTCTTCTGTAGTTTCTGTAAGACACTGTAGGGAGATCTGACAGATTTGACAATCCTTTGGAATAGTGATTTTTTTTTTCAAATGAGATGTTTAGTATGATCAGATAGGAAGCATTAATTATCACCTGACCTAAAATGTTTCACGGGTGGTCAAGATTACACAGGAAAATAACAGAAAAACATTTACACTTTTTGCGTACAATTAAAGGATATTACCAGAATTCGGTCTGTTTACCTACCTTTGGAAAATATCACTAATAAATGACATTCCCATGGAAACGATGTCCATATCTGAGTGAGTTAATTTTATTCAGGATGTGTTTTCATCTGCTTTAACAAGTGCTGATATAAAGCCCCCAAGAAATAACAAGCATGATAGTGCATTCACATTTATTAACGTGGCAGAAACCCGGACTGACTTGCAAAAAGAACAACCAACAATTCGGTTTAATTACATAATATCTATTACATATGTAGGAAGCATGAAGATGCATTATGGGTAGCATACGGAACTCATACATGGAGGTCAATGCAAAATCTAGTGTACTGCAAAAAAACCCTCATAAAGTTGCTTTATGTGTGTGTATGTAAGGGTAGTGTACAACCTTGAGGAATGTGATCTGTACACTAGGGTTGCTGACAGCGACCAGCTCAGAGTGCGCAGATGACAGATAAGAACCAGAGGGGAATGTTAAATTAAACACGGGGCCTCTCTGTACTGGCAAGCTGGAGAGGGCCCCTCACATATGGGGCCTGCACAGGGGATACAGAGCTGTTTGACCTCCCCCTTTCCACTGGATGATGGGGGCCTGCTGTGGTACAGACACTCACTCCCTTTAACTATAACAGATGTCAAGTTTTTTTTTTGTTTTTTTTTATGGGCACTCGGCCTCCCAAAGAACCCAATGCTATGTGCAGTGGCCTGGGGGGTGGGCGGGGAATGGTAACAGCATGTGTTTTTTGTATATTATTTACATTTAAGGCTTGTTTTCTGTGAGGATGTTCTAGCAAACACAAGAAACGATAGTTGGGATGAATATGATAGTGGTTCTCTCCTAGGTTTCAACTGGATGGTCGCAGTGCTACGCAAAATCATGGCCGCAGCCACTGGTGTGAGAGTGCAGTCCAGAACGCCCCCTCTCATAGAATTCTTTGGTTCAGAGGCGCTGCAGGTAAGAAGGTTGAGGCCTTTGTTTTTATGGTTACAGACTGACCACAACATCCTGAAAACGCCTCTAATGGGCGTCATACAGTATGTTGTAAGTGAAGACTTTCTCAAGTTGTACAACACCAGCATGCGAACTGACGTAGGAGACGATGTCAAATAAGCTTCTTCAGTTATTCCTCATCTAATGTTCATTCGAAACCAAGAAGGGTCTTCAAAAGGATTTGAACACATGGTTCTTCAAAGAAATGAGATGTGGCAATGAGTGTGGCGAACAGTCCTAAGGGAACATTTGGCTGAATTATAACAAATGTATGCAATATTCATAATGAAATAGTTAATAATACTTAATCATTCATAAGTAGAGGGATGTGAAATGCTCTCTTTAAAAGAAAATGATCAAGACAGAATAAAAGCATCTAAAAGTTTCCTCAGAGAAAATTATTACATGATGGGATTAAGACTGTGATCAATTCATTATGGTTTCAAGCATAAAATGTATTTTCTATTTAATTTATGGGGGAGAAATAGCCCCGCCCCCTTTTTTCAGATTTAGCTTAACATGACGCAAAAACTTATGTGGGTCCACAGGTGGTTAAATGCTATTAAATGGCTATTTTTATGTTGCAGAGTTTCCCCTCTCATTAACATTTGTCCTAATAACAGAATTATGCAGAAATCCATTTCTTTTATTCACCTATCCATGTAGTGCTAGGAGGTGAAATGGCACAATACACAGTCGTCATCCACAGGCTTGCAAATTTGAAAATAAATTGTGAAAACCAGGTTACAGCTTTGTTTTGTGTTAGCATGTGCTTGAACCCATGACCATCAGATGGTCACGCCTGCATTTAAACTCTAAACATTAAACCCTGGCCGTCTGAGCGGTGAGGTATGGTTTGAGGGTATGGTTTCTCCCCTCCCACTCATTATTTGTGTCTGTTGTGCTTTGGCAGCTCCTCCAGCAGGCCCCATCTCCAAGATTACTGGGGACCCACATGCATCCCGACAACATTCCTCCCACCTTCTATCAAAAGAAAACCAAGGTTTGTGCATATCAGTTTTAGCTAAGAAGCTATACTAATCAAAGTCCTGCCATATGGTCTAGTGTTCCAGTGCCCCCTGAACCACTTCTGATGCAAGCTCAAAGAATTTCCATACAACTTCCTCCTAGAAAAAGCAATAAGCCAAGCATGTTATGTAAGACCGTAGTCATTTCCTGTAGAGCCTGTAAGTCCACCTTGCCTCGGGTAATGACGCTGCAGATACATGAAACATGCAAAATGCAGTAAAGTAGAGAAACAGTGCTATATATTTGCAATCATTCATGTGAGAACAATTCAGTTTTAATACTACATTAGCACAGACTGTCATTACTTTGTACTTCTATTTTTTAAAAAGTACTAGACATCCTTTACAGTACCCCCCCCACTTTAATGTCAATTAGCAGATGCAGTTTCAGTTCAACACTTTTTTTGAACTTTTAATTGTTCGCTGAAACCCCCACACAAACGTGGAAACTGCAGAAATCCATCGCATATTTATTTACTTTTGTGATGTCCCGACATCGTCTGCCATGCCGCCTCGTCCTCTTGCTGGGTTGCTATGCACCGCGCCCAAACATAAACAACCAGAACAAGGACGAGGGGGACGCGGTGGACAAAAGTCAAATGCTAATTTATTTTTAAAAATATAACTTACTAATTTTATAACATAAATATTAATGTAAATTCAGCTAAATGTCCATTTAAAAATAACTATGAATGTTTTGGTACTGTGGAGAGAAACACAAGGAAAGCGTGTCTTGGGATGGTAAAATGCCACTGTACATATCCTTGCTGCTGATTGGCTGCTTCCCTTTGACATAGTGGAAGTCCAAAATGTTCCCGTGGAGCGTCTCGAGTGTTCCTTGTGTTTTTGTTTTGTTCTTCTTAAAGCCCTGTATTTTTTATTACTGTACATTAAATGAAATTATTACAGTGTTTACTACGGTGGCCCTGAAGGGCAAAACACAACGACATTTCATAAAACACAACGATATTTCATAAAACACAACGACATTTCAGAAAACACAACGACATTTCAGAAAACACAACAACATTTCAGAAAACGGAAAGGGTAGGAC